>JAQGAK010004095.1:0-13040 GCA_034696945.1 Lipothrix lubbocki
ACAAAACGCTCTTCAAAAATGATTTCATTTCAAAAATACTCAACTGTTAACGTTGACTAGTTAGCCAACGACGCTCTGTCTATCGACTGGAGCATGTTGGGGAATGAAGTCTCAGTTGATGAAAAACTATCGCACTTTCAATCGATCTTAAATAATTTAATAAACAAGCATGCTCTCATGAAACAACGCCGTGAAAAACAGTCCCTGGTTTTAATTATATGAGACAAAAACACCAGAAATCAAACAATCCCAATGATCTATTACAACATTGCAAACACAATCAGTCATGACCAAATCTAAACGAAAATATTATATAGATTTGATTATGACAACCTCGACGAATGTTTGGCGCACATTCCAGGAATTAACTAACATTACCAAAAAACCTTCCAAACCAATTGATGCATTAATTAATAATCAAGAAACTGTTCGAGATAATACAATCATATGCAAATTACTTGCTGAGCAATTCTCATTATTTGGAACGGATGATTGTAATAAAATTAAAAAGATACAATCATCCGTTAGTCACTTTTCGAGTTATGACGTGAATTTTATAAGGAAAATAGAAATAAAAAAAAGTCTTCAGATCTATTAAATCAACAATAACCACAGGAAATGAAGTTCTATATATATTCATGTATATGATATATAAAAACAATACTTTCCCCCTGAAACAACTCTTTGATGATTGCTGTCACAAAGGCGAGTTACCCATTTCTTTTTTTCTATTTATTTATTTTATTAGGTTTTAGTAGGCATCATGTTATTCAGTGCAAATGCACTGGTAACGGATACTATCAAAGCATAAGTCAAGAAAAGGTCATATAAACAATAATAATGCAAGCCGGTTCAGCACAGTGATCAGATGCCATACATACAAAGCTATGGCGGGTACAGACTATTATTATTTACAATGCGAGAATTTAGGGCATATACTCCTCTACACTCAAATGATCTAGTAAAAGTGGTACTTATGTGCATATAGGAATATTATTACTTATATTACTGGATCTGGTTCTAGTCGTGCGTTGAGAAAAAATAGTGAACATAGGATCTAGACACTTAACTTTGTAGAAGCCTCGTGCAAATTTAAATAAGAACAGCATACTGAAATACCATACACGTTCCACGACAGACAATACACTGATATGCTCCACAACGTCGAACTTGAATGTAAATTTAACGCTTCTATTATAATTCACAATGCACTTATTTATACTACGTTGAAGAATGTCAAGCTCCTTAAAGTTAACGACACCCCATACAGGAAGACCATAATCAATAATAGGTAATACAAACGACTTAATATACAAACAAAAAGTCTTAAAATCAATGAAACGCTTCAAGCGATTTACAACACCAATAGCTATAGCAAGCCTCTTACGCACGTATTCATAATGTTCCCTAAAACCCAAGTTTGGCTCGATGATTATACCCAAATACTTAAATGTATACACTCTCTCAATCTCTTCATTACCACAAACGAGTGTAAAAGTATCTTTGACAATATCATTACCTTTGTGCATTAACATACAATTGGTTTTAGATACATTGATAAGTAGTTTATTATTAATAAACCAGTCATTAAGTTTAACAAGGGTTTCATTCATTACGCTCGCTGCTAGACCGACAGAACTATTTTCAAACCATAAAACTAAATCGTCGGCGTATAAAATATATTGTAGATAAGTACCAATACATTCATAGAAAGGGTCGATATAGAGTATAAATAACAGTGGCCCTAAAATTAAGCCCTGCGGTACGCCTGTGGTAATCTTATACATGCAAGACGAGAAGCTATCTAGTTGAATAAAAAATTGTCGGTCAGACAGGTAGCTTATTAAAATATTAAGCAAAGGACCATTGATGCCATACTTGTCCCTAAGCCGCAGCATAAGTTCATAGTGTGGGACAGAATCAAACGCTTTCCTTAGATCTATAAATACAACAATTACACGGCCACACCTTTTATCTATAGCCCTAAGTACACTAACTGTAAAAGCAAGTAAGGCTGTTAAACATGATCTACCTTTACGGAAGCCATGTTGCTGGTCAGATAATTGGTTAGAAACAATAGCAAGTATTCTTGCCTGAATTACCTTTTCAAATAGCTTATTGACAGTAGGTAATATACTTATAGGTCTATAGTTTCCCGCATCCAGTTTCCCGCATCCTTTTCCTTTATAAAGCGGTATTATTTTTGCTGTCTTTAGTAGCTTTGGGTATGAACCCACAGACAGGAATAGAGTAAACATGATTGCTAGAGGAAGGGCAAGTTGTTCTATACATGCATGTAGCGTGGTATAATTGACCTCTTCAATAGATACTGGTTGCTTTCTTTTTATTCGGTCGAATGCTGTCTGGACTTCTTCAGGCTCAATCACTATGGGTTGTTTATTCATGTCAATAAGGCCACTATAGTTATAACCGTCACAGTCATTGGAAACTATAAAGTTCTCACTCAGTATGTCACAAATTTGAGACTTGTCAGTAAATAAAGATCCATTCTTGATAATTTCATCGATACGCTGGGGCTCCTTTTGTTTACACACAAGTTTATCATGCACTCGCCATACACTAGCAGAAGTTGTAGCTGATGAGAACTTGTCATTATAGTACGTATGTTGGTCACATTTAATACGATTAGTAACCAAGTTTCGAGAATACTTATATTGTTCAAAGAAAGCACTATCGTTGGTTAACTTAAATTTCATATAAAGACAGTTCCGAGTAGATATGAGACTACGAACTTCTTCAGATAGCCACGGGGAGTTCTTGCCTTTTACACGCATTTTGACAATGGGGGCATACTTATCAAGTATACTATTAACAAGATTATTAAAATTATTGTATGTATTATCAACATTGCTGCCATAAGATAGAACATTCCACTGTACCTTCTCAAAATCCTTCCGAGCAGCAGCCCAATCAATCTTTTTATAATTCCTTACATATAACTCTCTTGGTTTAGTGATTACCTTTATTTTGGGCAGCATTACAAATATAAGGTGATGGTCAGTACAAGGAAAAGGTAGCGTATTACAATACACTCGTTGTTTACTTTCCCTAATATAAACATGGTCTATCAAAGATGATGACAAGTGGTTTATCCTAGTATTATATTTAATTAGTTGCTTAAGCCCAAAACTATGAGAGGTGCATAAGAGATTTTTACGTTGAATAGAAGGTACAGATAGGTCTACATTAAAATCACCCAATATAAACATATCCAAACCAGAATCGTCAAGTACTTGTAAAACATTACTATAGGTAGATATGAATACATCATGTTTTATGTGAGGAGGTTTGTAAACAAAGCACACAATGTTTGAACGACAATTTTGAGCATTAACTTTGAATACATTGATTTCAAGCTCCAAGGGTAGCGAGAAATCTAATTTAACTTGACTATAAACAATGCCGTACTTAAAATACACTAAGGTGCCACCGCCCGTTCTGTTTAGTTTATCAGCTCTAAACATATCATAACCTGGAATATTATATTGGGTATTGACAATAGTGCTATTGAATTTTGATTCAGCAATACATAGAACATCAAAGGAGTATTTTTCAATACATAGCTTAACATCCTCCAACTTACTTACATTTAGACCATTAATAATAACATAGCCTATTTTAAGCCCCTTCCCAGCCAATACCTTATCATCGCTATCTGAAAGTGATAAGGTGGCAGGTACAAAATCATATGACAGAAGTTCAGGGTTTGGGAAAAGGCACTTCATACATAACCAATTTTCAGAATAAGACTTACTATAGAATTTATTGTGTTTACATCCCGGACAGTCCAATAGGAAGAAACCGCCAGTACATACATCACACTTCCAGGTATCAATATCCACAGAATAAAATGATTCCAATGACAGATTCGCACACATGCGATGAAACAATCCTTTACAATCACAGCATGTCAAGACATTTCTATACACACATCCTTTATTTTGACACACTAGACACTTTTTCTTTGACAACTTTCTATTACAAACCATTATACTTATATTAAAACTTTTGACATATTCCTATAAATAATTCTATATACACAGATAAACCAGATCCAGATTTCAAAAACAGATTACACCAATCTAAACACACACACATTTTTACACACACTCAAACAGACACACAGTAATAGCAATACAAAAGCAATAATTAGTACTAGCACTGATAGCTTAAATTAATTAGTTAACTAGGAGCTAATACAAAACACGTCCGCACCACAAGGCAGTCAGGTCCTCGAATTGCTGCTCGTATGCTCGTTACATTTAATGTGATTGATTGGAGGGTCTGATTCAATTAACGCAACCAACTACGAGCAGATCCAACTCTACTCTACTATATAACTATACATATTGTAGTTTCTACTCTGCTCTACCGCTTTTTTGTATGTATCAACACAATGCTTATTCTTTCTGCTACTCTATTTCATTAAATTACCTTCAAGGCTCTACTTTACTCCTGCTATAACAGTTACATTCCGTCGGTACAACTACTCTAATTTTTGCCACTATTCCACTACCTCTATCAAATAATAGAGTAGAGGTTACATCTCTGATTAGGTCCATAAACTTCGTCTATTGCCGTTGCGTGTGTTTAAATTCGTGGTCTACTTGCTTTTTTATCTCGTGACGTCAACTTGGATGTCTACTAGGCCCTCCAGTTTTGTCCTTTCATTTTCTATTGTCCTTGTCTCGGGTTTCGCTTTGGCTTCTGTTTTTCACCTTGTTTAGTTTCTTCTTCTTGGGGTTTTATTTATGCTGCCTTTTTTCGGTCCGACCAATGCTCATGTGTAAATATGAACTTCGAAAAGATGTTGCTAGTCTACTTTTTTCAGCTTTTCATCTCAAGTATTACTTTCTCTTATTTTTTTGAAATTAGTTAATATTGTAGTTCTTAAACGTAGAATAGTCTTTACCTACGTTAGTCGTTCCGCATGTCGGACTCCTGCTTTGGTTTATAAGTTTGTATTGTTAACCCAATAGTCTACCTTGACCTAAGTTATCTGCTGCTGCAAGTTTCCTCTTTCCATATATGAACTTAACACAGGTATTTAGCGTCTGCCATGCCTTCTTTTTATTTCTTCTGTTTACCGTTAATAATAATTATATTTCTGTTTTACGATTAATTTTGCACTTAAATATGTTATATTAACCATGTAAAAGTATTTTGCTTCCTCACAGTAAATAGTATCATAGTTTTTTCAAAATATATGGTTTTATCTGTGCAAAACTGGGACCAAAAAGTCGCAGCAGCTTATTCGAACGTGCCACACTCGAGTATAGAAATTGGGAAATGTGAAAAATTCTCATATAGACAGCTCGTATGCATATGACCATGTATGACATGCGAGCCCAGTGAATCTCTTCGAGAGATTTCTCTTATATGAAAATACGGTATGGCGTGAGTCTGGTGTAGTTGAATTTGCCATGAAAACCAGGGTAAATATGAAAATGAGGCGGTTAGAAGGTAAACGCTCCAAACAATATAAAACTGTGAAAATTAATAAAAGTTATTTATTTGGGTCTTTGACGGATTTCTCCTCGCTGCCGGCATCCTCATTGCAATCGTGCGTTTGGGGGTTTTGGTAACGGCAACGGACCCCTTCCCCAAACTGAATTGCAATATCTTCAGATGCATTGTTTGCAAAATAGTACTACTAGCGTTTGAAAAGTAGAGTAGAAAATTGTTTGGTACATACGTTATCCCTGTATTGCTTATGTATCTTTTCGAAGTTGGCGTCGGTTGCTGCTAAGATAATGGAAATCATACAATTGTCGTGCGGTTAATTGATGTAAATCTATTTTTACTTTTATTTTTCAAGAGGTACATCTGCAAATGCAATACGTCTCTCCGGTTTATTCGTTTAAATTTCAAACGGCCCAATATGTATTGATACTGTTTTGTTTTCTTACATGGGCACTAATCACTATTATATTGTTATCACTACATATAACTTAGACACTTTGACGTTGAGCCAACAAGCAGCCCATTATGATATGCATTGGAACCAGACAGAGTTGCAGTCAGGCTACAATGTTGGCTCAAAGTCTACAAAATAATGTGGCAACTCTGTCTCGTGGTTCCAATCAACAAAAACGTTTTTGTGTAAAGTGTGTATGTTGTTATGTTTTTAATTACAAATAATTCATTGGACGTTAAGCCAACTAGCAGCCCAAGTCGCACAGCATTGGAACAGGACAGAGTTGCTGCCGGGCTACAGCGATGGCTTAAAGTCAAACAAACTGAACAGTAAATTTGCAACTTTGTCCTACAAAATGTTCCCAAACACTTGAATTAAAAATCCGAAAATTAGTTCAGTTTGCAAGCTAAATACCGAGTTCAGTTGTATATATTTAACTGGTTAAAGAAATGAGCTTAAATGATAACTAAAACAAAACCAGATAACCTAAATGTTTATTCACGTAGAATACATGCTAGTAAATGTTCCAAATGGCGTACTCAATTAGGTAGTACAAGAGGTAGTATTATTTATTTAACAAATAATAATAATACGGCAACAATATATAAAACAAAATAACACATTTACATATTCAGTAGGAACGCTTTAAATGCTATTTAAATGCGAAACGTGTTTTCGTACAACGTAGTTTTTACCATTAAAACATCTGAAAGGTTGAATTAACATATAAGGTATATCATTTAAACTAATAATGCCTGGTATCTGCCCTTCAACTTCATAAGCACAAAGAGAGTCAACAAAGATTGCTGATGTAAAGTGATCGACACATGCATATACTTGCTCTGCTTTCGATACAAAAAACTGTATCTGTACAAACTCAGGGTACGAATCAGTGGGCGGGGAAATTTCTAAAACTGTCCCTTGCTTGAATTCATTCGATCCAATCAAAGCAGAAAAAAATAAAGAATCCAAGTCGCTTATTTGAATGATCTCTAAAAATCTACTTGAAATATTGATTCCGCAAAAGGGGACCTGTTTGTGCCTTCTTATTTCGTCATTGTTTAAAGGCTTTTCTTTCATTTGTCCTTCATCGTTCAACATAAAATTAGCGGAACACCTTTGTACGAAATTAGCTACACTGAAGCCAAGATTATTGAAATTTCGCCATTTCTTCTGTTTGATGACGTTGTAATAGGCTTCGTATCTAATACAAGACTGGTACCTTGTAGGACCAAACGTTCGCAGTTGTTGAATTAGATGCTTTACGTAGTGCATTTTGGGCATCACTGGAGCATGTGGATAAATATTTACAAACGTGTTGTGATGCGTAACAAGATGAATTTGAAGTAATTCAATCATTTCTGGTGTCGTTTCGGTTGCGAAAAGTAAATATTGACAAATTTGCAGCAAACGAGTAAAATTCAAAAGATATTTGGAATCGGCTGGAACCCAACGTTTTAAAATGAACGGAATGTCTTGACATAAAATGTACAATGTTATTCCCGTTAGGTTGATATTGTAGTCCAATTTGCAAAACCTGGGGTCAAATACGTGGAATTTATCAGCCCTATCGTGGTAGCAAAACTCCCAGGAAGAAATCACTATAAAAATGAATACTATTATAAATAAACGACGGGTTATATAATTAGGAATAGTTCCAATTAACTTTGTTAATACCGGAATTAATTTGCTGAATTGTAAATATGCCCTGGTGTTCAACAAATTCATGTAACATTAACTGTAGTTCCGTAGTCAGGATTCCGGACTCCAAGATTACATGAAAATTGTCGTGACATACTAATGACGGCTCAAAATACGGCACTTCAAAGAATGGAGTAAGCCTTGTTATTCCTGACGTCCTTCTAACCGCCTCCAAGTTGCATTTGTCGGCTTTTATTATCTCCTGGACACTTTTTAAGTGGCTATCCCTTGTTGTAATTTGAAACGCCGATAAATCGCTGAAGATATCTCGCTCGTCGCGCTCACAGTCGCAATGCCTGCAAAACCGTATTGCAGAACCAACTGATTGAAATGTGCCCAGAACGAAATTTGCTGCCGGAGTGTCAGCTGTAATAAACACTAGTTTGATGCGGTAACACTTTCCGTGTGGTCCTAACGGAATTGGATCACATCCCTTAATGAGAGTGTCAACCAAGTCAGAAAATATTTTTCTGTAGCCTGAATCACCGTTTACATAATGCTTGTAGCAAACAAATAAAAGCCTTTTAGCGTGAAGAGCCGAGCGAAGTTTGGGCGGGATATTCAGGATTTCATACAGTCCAACGAATAACTTGTGCTTCGTTTTGTGGCTCCCTTTAAATGTATTATTTTTTATTAAAAAAGAATTAAAAACTAGGTATATCCTATTCTTTCGGATTAGGATCTACTTACCAATTGGATTCACCACCTGCAAAATTAACAATATATTTTACCGAATTGCATTTTTCCGTTTCGTTTTAATACAAAATGGGTAATTAGTGATTAACCTCAATATCATCAAAAGACGCGGCTAAGTAAATTGTCGGCACGTCCCCTGGTTTGGATGACCAGATGCCTCTAGAATTGTTTGCACAGTCTTCAGAGGTAGCATCACAATACTGCTGGTACTGAGGACAATGCAGAATTGCAGAAAGACTTTCTATAAGGGGTACAACGTAACCTTTGTATATGATGACCTCGTTTTGTCCATTGGATTTATTTCCAGCATCAAGTTCAACTTCAATTGGGGGAATGTACAAAAAATGTTGCCGATAGAACCTCTCCCTTTTAGCGTCAGTGCCTATAAAATTGGCCTCAATAGTTTCTTCAGCATTTTTTTTTGAGAATTCAATTGTCTTGGCGACTCCAACCACTATAGCTTGAAGACCTTCTTTTCCAAATTTGAACTGGGATTCTAAGTCTAAGGCCATGCGCGCTACGTACTTTGTAACAGAATTTGGCTGAGGTTCGACTTTATTTGGTAACTTATTTACACGTCCTTCATGGCATGATATGCTTAAATTGCAAGCACGTTGAGACGCTGATGAAAGGTTGTGATTCAGTCGTAAATGAGTTGTATATCCAGTGTAAGTCCTACTTTTGTCCTGACAAATTGTACATTCAAAAAATACCGTTTTGTCAGCGTGACACCCAGAAACGTGCTTCAGCATCCACGGCAGACTTGCGTGACTCTTTTCGCAGCACGGGCATTGATGCTTATTCATTGACATGGTTTTCTGCATTGTAAATATATACACGTGAATACTAATCCATAAAAATGTCAATCTATTCTTCTACTGCTTAAAAGCTTGTTAGTTGATTTTCGAATTGTGTAGGTGTACGGCAATACTTTTATACATATTGTAATAAAATACTTCTAAATATTTAACTTTACTTGTATCAATTTCAACTCAGTAATGCTTAGAGCTCAGGTCGCAATCAGAATTTTGCAAGAGAATATAATCTGGCACAATTTTAAATAATTTCTTTTACAATAGTTATATTTGATGAATGTTGTAATGATCTGTACGCAATTTGCTCTTAAACACAGTAATGATTTACTAACAGTTTTTTCTCGAATTGCGTACTCATTTCTAATTTTTGGTACCTTTTCATTTATTGATAAATGTGGTGGACGAAACTAAGACATCGGCATGTAACACATATATAAAAGCACCTATCGCAAACATACAGTTTCCTTTTAAACTATGTAATCAATTAGAAAAAATACGCATAGTGCTTTTGTCCATAATTTATTATGTATTTTAAAGGTCCATTCCACACAAATCGTCACAACAGGCATGTGTTATGGCTTATTACGACGTAATAAATTTTGCAGACAGTTGAAGTAAAAATATTGTAGTGACAAGTTAAATAATTATAAAACTCGTATATAGTAAAATATAATCGTAAAATCCGATTTTAAGCCAACTTGCAGCCCATTTAGCTATGCATTGGAACCAGACAGAGTTGCTGCCAGGCTGCAATGTTGGCTTAAAATTAACCTGAAAATAAAAAATATGCAACTCTGTCTTACGGTTCCAGGGTGTACAATTATTTTTTTATATAATTTAACCGATCATGTTTTTAAAGGAAAGTAAAAAGAAACTATAATAATTACGTTGGACTTTAAGCAAACTAGCAGCCCAAGTCGCACGTCATTGGAACAGGACAGAGTTGCTGCCGGGCTACAATGTTTGCTTAAAGTCGAACAAACAGAACAAAAATCATTTGCAACTCTGTCCCACACAAGGTTCCATTCAAACCAATAATAATCAGTTAAGTTCTGTTTGTATATTCAAAATGAAAACTGTGTCAAGTTGGTAAATAAAATTTATTTCTATTCACAAATGCAAATGCACTATTAAACAGTACTGCCTAAAACATTTTTAATGCTGTTGATAAAATGTATAAACACAGAATACTTCATCTTTTGAGAAAATAATACATTAAGAATTTGCAGGGCTTTCCAAGCTGCTGATGTCATCTGAAGAGTTAGAGCTGACCCTGTAAAATATAACAGATAATGAATTTGAAAGAGTTTGTAATTCGTTGTAATGTATAAATGGGATTTGCAGTCTTACGAAGTCTCAATATTAGGAAGTGCTTGCAGTAGGTGGTTGTAATACTTAATTAGGTCCTTGCGAATTCCCACCAATTCCTGAGCATTTCTGCCAAACAAGAAACACTCGAGGATGCAAAGTCCATTGTGGGAAGTATGCGTGAAGGATTGGGACATCACATGATAAAGCATTACCAGAAGCACCAATGCATCCTCCATCGATTCGATTTCTTCAATTTGAAAAGAATATCCTACCAAGCAAATTGTAACAGGGGTGTTACTTCTGAACAACACAACTAGACGCCCTCTTTCCATTGGTTTACTCAAGGAATTAATTTCGAACTCTTCGGAATTCTAAAACGATAACCATCATATACTCTAACTGAAGTACTTCTATATATTTTAAAGATAAAAGCAAATTCAATTGTATTGTTCAAAATACGTCAGTGAATAACGCGAAATCTTGCTTGGAATTCATGACCTCAAAAAATTTCTGGAACGACTGCTGTAAATTCTAGAAAACAATTTTCTTTTTATAATCTTTTTTTAAAAAACCGCTTATTTCTACCGCTTATTTAGAAAATCACCTCTGTACCAGCGACGTAACACAGGGCTTTTAAAAATGCCCGGGAGTTTCTTCTCAGCAACTGGACTATTTCAGTACTGTAGAGAAGTTTGCTTTCGTATAACAGCTGTGAAGTAATAATATCAACAATAAAACGTTTTACTTATTGACCCAGTGCATAAACAATTATGTTATACCCAGTAGGGATTTGTCAGGACTGGATACATGCTAAGAATATCCTTAGGCATGTGTTTCTTCTCAATTAGATGACTTCGGTGTAAATAAGTTTTACCAAGCAAAGCCTCAACTACAGCTCTATTTGGAAACGATTTTGCTGCTTCTACTTTTAATTCACCCATCGCGTCAATCCACTCGTTTATAGTAAGGTCCTCGGGCGATGACCGAGTTGCCCTGTTAGTGAATGCGTTAAGACCTGAATTGTACAACAACAAATGCATCAATGTTACAGACCTTGTTGATGCCACTTTCTGAAGCATCTTGCACTCATCCGCAATTTTCTCATTCTCCAATTTTGCCAGCATCTGCTGTGCCTTTCGTTGGCGCCTCTTTCTTCCACGATCACTCAAAAGTTTCATGAATGGAGCCTATGTCATATGTGAATGCTTAAATTGACAACCGACGACTGCGTTTTGGAGTATACAGTACAAGTACTCACCCATGAATTCTCACCATCGCCTCGCTTGAGTTTAGGATATTTCTCACAGATTAAACGTCCCAATTTTTCGTGATCATAACGATTACCAAGATAATTTCTAGACTCATCTTCCCAAAAGTAGAACGTGTAAATTGCAATGTCATTAAAAAGATCATTAACAGTTTTACTTCCAGGTTTTACTGCGGGATCATCACTTTCAGGACTCAACGCAAATTGAATATCTGGCCGATCTTGGAAGAGAGGAAGCTCAATTTGGTCATTTGCCCTGTTCTGTGTTAAACATTTTATTTTGAGTATATAACTGTTGTGCAAATAATTATTACAATAGTAAACAAATACCCCAAGTTTTTGTTGCTTTCGACCCGGATTTGGAACACTATTGGTGCCGTTTTTACGCTTGACACGACGGACCTGTGGAACAGGAATAGTGATTTTGGATGACCCGGGCAGTGTTGCTTCACACATATAGGCAACGGAGTGGTCAACAACATATGTGCTATTTAAAGGTTCCGCTTGTATGACATCAGCTGCAATGTTTGTTGAAGCACAATCAACGGTTGTAGGCTCAGAAAGGTTGTTCGAACAAGGAAGAACAAGCACAACTCCACCTGCGTGCTGGCCTTTTTTGCTAACAACTGATGCACTAAAGGTGCACAATCACAAATACAACACCTGCAATTCTTCATGGTAGCATTGTCAGGAGCAATGTACATGGGACAACCACCGTTGTCAATGCATAACTTGTGCAAGCATTCTCCTCGTAGATTTCCAAGAACATCAACGCTGTCTGTGGAACCCATTCTGTTAATCTGCGTGTTATGAAAAGTTTGTTTATAAAACTATTTCTTTTTATTACTTATACGACAAAAACCACATTGGACACCACAACTTCACATACCTTTTTAAAAAAATTCCGTCTACTGAATAGTAAATGTATTGATAATGAAAAATAGGAGTACTAGTTGACAAACAGCACCTAATGTAATCATCTTGGGAAGGTTTAACCAAGTAGTAAAATTTTAAAGACTCAGGAACAAACATGTAGACTTATAGAGAGGGTCTTGAAACATTCAGATCGTTCGCCATGAAACCCCAGCATATTCTTTACATTATGTAACTTATGTCGTTAGTATATGTATGTACGTATAGAAACTTTCTCCTCCGCTACCCCAAACCGTCGTATGTATGTATGTACGTCAAAAGAAAAAAGCGCTCACGGCGTAAATTACCGACGGTTCCGACAGTTTCCTCCGTTCATTGTAGTTTCACAACAAGCAATACTCAATCGTCAATCAATGGAAAGAATTTACTTGCATGTACA
>JAQGAK010004096.1:0-13031 GCA_034696945.1 Lipothrix lubbocki
TGATCCCCCCAACACTTTCTAATGCCAGTTTGGACACAGAAAAAACCTACTCGAATCTTCTCATCCCTCTATCAAATGTTATAACATATGCGTTTTATGTTTTGTTTGCCAAATATTTTAGTGTACTTTATTGCAACATAATATATATTATAATAATTACAATGTTATTGAAGGTAGGTAAATTTATTGCATCTTAAATGTAACTTTTATTAATTTACAATTGTTTTATTTCAGAAATTATCCTCAATTTCCAAGTCCAATAATTACACTACAACCAGCATCTTAATGACCATGGGGGTGAAGGTTTATTATTCGGAAATCTCCGGAAGCAAGGAGGTAAGCGCAATTTACAATTAATTATTACAGTACATATTTTATTATTTCTTTGTTTTTAAATTATTTTATTGCTTGTTTTTAAATTATTTTATTGCTTATGCTTTTAAATTATTTTATTGTTTATTTTTTTAAATTATTTTTTGATTTTTTTATAATTTTTTATTTGTAATAATTTTTAGGTCAAGAAGCGTCAGCAGCGCGTCATGATGATCCTGGATAGCAAATTAATTACGTACGAGGCCATTGATATTACAGAGGCGGGTAAAGAGAAAGATAAAGACTTTATGTTGTCCAATGCCAAGCCCAGAGGTGATTCAAAGATTATTCTCAGTCCTCAGATCTTTTCCGACGAAACTTACTGCGGGGTAAGTTCAGTATTAATATTATTGTTTAAACTTTTAAATGAATTATTTCATTTACTAATCAAATACTAATTACAGAAAAGTTCACGGAATTATTATATACAATTTTGAAAAGCAAATTTAAAAAGTACTATTATTTATTTTATTAAATTTCGACATTTTAAAAAATATCTTTCATGACTCCTGAATTTTTTCAACAGGAATTTCGATTAAATTTTTAATTTCCGTCTTAAATAATCTCTTTAATTATTATTCACAGGACTACGATGATTTCGACCTAGCCAACGAAAACGATACTCTGGAAAAATTCCTGCTCAGTCCTGAGATCAAAAAGTCTTCAAGAGGTCCGTCTCTTGAGAAGACCGCACCAAAAGCTGCTGAAGCTGTAGTCACAAATGGCACTGCAGGGTCGCGGGAATCATCCGTTGAGGTAGAAAAGAAGCAAGCAACGGAGGAAGCCAATGCAAAGAGTAAAGAAGCCACACCTGAGAAGCAACAGGAGTCTGAGAACCAAAAAGAAGGTTCTCCAGAAAAACAAAAGGAAGGATCCCCTGACAAGCAGAAGGAAGCGTCACCCGAAAAGGAAAAATCACCTGAAAAGCAAAAAGAATCTTCACCGGAAAAGCAACAATCAGATGAAGCTGAGTCTAGTGCCCCTTCAAAAGAACCTGAGGAACCAACTCCGAAAGAGAAATCTGCAGAGCCTGAAGTAACAGCGGCTTCGGGAAAATCCGAGACGGCTGCGGATGAAGAGGACGAAGAAGAAGAGGAATAATAAATTTAAAACTCTTTATTAAAATTGTGAAAATTATTTATGAGGCATCAATAGGCCCTAAATATATTATACTCTGTGCAATTTTCAATTTAATTATATTTACTTGATTCGACGAAATACTTAATGAAATCGCAATTAATTCTAATTTATAATGTACCTTTATTTAAGTATCATGAATGTTAACATTATTGTTTTGGGTTAGTTCGGTATTATTTCCTTCCATCAATAGTATCTAATAATGTGCGAATTATTGATTATTTCTGGAATTATTTTATTCTTTAAAATAATATGAATTATTTTGAATTTGAATATTTTAATCTCCGCTCATGTGCTAAAATTATTTCAATACACTTCTGTGTATTTGGATTAATTATTTTTAAAATATTAAATTTTAATTCGTTGTGAAAGTTTGTCAAACTCAAGCTCTTCAGCGTAAAATTATCAAAATTAGCTTATTAGCTTTGTATATTTCCATATTCATGTATTTATAAACAACTAGATATTACGCTCACTTTTGCTGCGGTAGTTGAAAATTTTAAAATCATTAATATGTAAAAAGAAATTGATTGTAGTTGGCAAAAATAATTCCCAAATCTTACTATATTACTCAAACGGAAGAGATATTCTAGCGTAAACATTGTACGAATTTGTAATACAAGTAATAATTAATTATATTATAGTTAGTAGCTTCATGAGGAGTGTAAAATGAAAATTATTATGGCAAATTGTGAAAATGAAAAGGATTTTAAGCATATATCGTATGCATATATAAATTATTTTTTAATCACGACTTTACAATTGAATTGCACGCAAGGTCGCTCTGTCGAAGACAATATATTATACAAAATTAATTTACTTTTAGTACAATTATTAGCAATTATAATATTAGAATTGTGAAATTATTATTATTGTGAATCACCATAAAAAAGTCCAGAAAATTCAAAATATCCGTCGCTCATTATAATATTTCCTCTTTTTGTCTTTTAGCAACCTTTTCCACTCACGTTACCCTAAATGTTAGTAATATTGTGGTGTTTAAGTTTTGATTTTAATTACTTAATTAATTGTACATTTACCAAATTAAATTTAAACTAATTTTAAATACTAATATGTTACTTAATTCAAATTTTGTAACCCAGTCATAATATCCGGTACCATCTAGTAATTTGCGCCAGAAACTTATTATTTTGCAAGAATTTATTGTTGTTATATAAACACTTAAATTATTATATTATTAGCAATTAATATTCCTGATTAATATTGCTCATATATAAATATTTACCAAAATATTATCAAATTATAAACATCAAATCTATATACTTAAGTACATTTAAGTTTGTGAAGATAAAAAAAGGTAAAATTATATTATGATTGTGAATCAAATTCAGATTATTTTAAAAATGTTTAATAATCATGTGTAAATCAATTTAAAGCAAACCAATTTCTTAGAATTAGACATTTTAAATTATTCTAATCCCATTAATTGTTCTTTTCACTTGTGTCAATTGTTATTACCAACGAAGTAAAAATTAATTGTCCAAAATACTTTGAAGGGGCTAAAAAATTTCAATTTTATTTGATAATTAATGTGAAAAGCCACAAGGTCAACGGTGAAAATTTTTATGTAAGTCATATACATGCATGTGAAAGAAATTAAACTGAGCAAAAGTTTACGTTTGCATAAATAAAGCAATTATTATAATTTGTTCACAAATATCATTGCGTTTGAATTAATTTTTCAAAATCTATACGTATGCACGTAACATAAATAGTGAAGAAATAAATGCAAGCAAAGCAGTTTTCGACTAAAATTTGAAATAAATATAAATAAAATTTTTAATATGAAATTTAGGTAGAAAAATCTTATAATACTGATTCTAATTGGGAAATATATTTCAAGCGGAAAAGTATTATTATGAATTACCTTTCTAGTAGACTCCGCAGGCTGCATATGAAAATCAAAATCAGCATTTTCATTAAATAATTGGAATTAATTCCACGAAACTAAAATAAAAGCACGACAAGTAAAGAAAATACGAGTTACAATTTCCAGATCCACGTTTCGACTGGTTTCGCGTAATTCGAGTACGGGAGTACGCGTCGAAAAATGGAAAATGCCGGCCGCTTTCGAGAAAATTTTCCTTGCTTTAGTTTTCAGAGTTCCTTGAATCACCGCGCGATTTTCAAACTTGCATGATAAAACGTTGAAGAATTTTGGAAATTTGCATGAATTCGCTCGCTTTCACATTTTGCGGAATCAATTTCCAACAGAATTTAACAATCAAACAGGAAAGTTAAAATAACACTTATGGCGGTCGAACACATTGTTCGTTGGTCATAATTGCATCGTTCTCATGATTTCCTAATTTTATTTTGCGTTTTGCACAAAATTGAAGCATTGTTGTTGTTGTACTTTATGTATTTATGTGTATTTCCCCTGTATTTTCTATCATTTGTACGAAATATAATTTTCTAATTAATAATTCTGCAATTTTCAATAACTATTTGTGATTTAACAATGAAACGAGTCATTTCCTCGGGTGCAAGCGCTGGCACTTCGCAGTATTTCCAGAAATTACCCAGAGAATTCTTTGATCAACCCGCCGTTGACCTGAGTAAAGCCTTACTTGGCAAAGTTCTTGCTCGGAAGTTACCTCAAGGGGAAATAATACGGGGGACTATCGTAGAAACGGAAGCTTATCCCGGTGAATTGGACGCTGCTTCCCATTCTTACCACCGAAAGAAAACCGAAAGGAACGCTGCAATGTTTATGGACCCGGGGACTGCTTATGTGTATTTTACTTATGGGATGTACCATTGTTTTAATATTTCGGCCCAAGGTAAATTTCATTATCATATCATTTTGTGCGATATCGAAAATAATGCACGTTGAACGTTAAAATATATGTATTTTAATT
Source organism: Lipothrix lubbocki (assembly GCA_034696945.1). Classification (NCBI taxonomy): domain Eukaryota; kingdom Metazoa; phylum Arthropoda; class Collembola; order Symphypleona; family Sminthuridae; genus Lipothrix; species Lipothrix lubbocki. Next base: position 4,392 of record JAQGAK010004096.1, read on the forward strand.
CTTTAATTTGTAGAAGAAGGAGGCGCCTGTTTGCTCCGCGCCCTTGAGCCATTAGAAGATTCCGAAATAATGCGTGACCTCAGAGGTCGTTCGACCAACAAGAAGAGCAAGCCGAATAATAATTCCAACACAAAGAAAAAACCGCTGAAGGTCTACGAATTAGCGAATGGGCCAGGAAAATTGTGCTTAGCATTCGACATCGATCGTCATACCTGTGACAAATTGGATCTCACGACAAGTGATTTAATGTGGCTGGAAAATTCTACGAATCCGGATTTTAAACATGGGCAGTTTGTAATCGAAGAGGCGAAACGAGTCGGGATTGATTCTACTCCACCGGAAGCGCGCAATAAATTATGGAGATACCTGATTGAAGATAATTTAGCCGTGAGCACCGCTAAGCCATATCAGATTTTGAAGAAGTTACAGAAGCAGAATGAAGAAGAAGAGAAGTAAACAAAAACAATATACACAAATACTTTTATAACATTATTATTGGTTGTTTTATTTTGAGTTGAGGACGCCAAGGATGTTGACCATCAGTATTAATTTTTTCATTTGTGTAACTACTTTTATTTCTAATATTAAGTATTTCGAATAATTAAAGATTATTAAATATTTGGATTACGGATTTTATGCCTGTAGTTTTGTGAGTACAAATATATACAAATAAAAGAAATGCGTTGATAAATTGTCAACCTTGATTTATTTTGAATTTTCAAAATTCAAACCATCATAGTTTGAGATTGTAACACACAGTTTAGAGGTGAAGACATTTGTTCTATAAAGATTGGTCACATAAGCATTCAAGAATAAGAATATGCATTAAAAAAAATTTATGAATGGAAAAGGTACATTCAAGATTTTTAAAAATGTATCATGATTTTTAAGCAATGACGTCACGAGGATAAGCTTTTTTAGTAGTGTACATGTAATTAGTCTGTTCCAAAGTAACGTTGGCCAAAATGATTCGGGGCGACGGGGTGCACCTCCGAAGTTAAGATAGTCATTCCCGGGAAAGCGTGAAGGACACTTTTGACAGCGTACGGAGTACAGAAGAGATTCGCTAGGAAAATGTTTTCCTCTCGCACCAAATGCTCTCTTAACACATTCACTGCTTTAATTACTGTGTTGCCGGAAGACATGATTGGGTACATCAGGATCACCTTCCGGTCGGCAATGTCTTCCGGAAATCTCGCATAAACGACGTGGGCCTCGTGCGTGTCCACATCACTTTCTACCAGGATTTTCCCGATTCGAATGGAACGACAGCAGTCGCGGAGGCCTATATCATCAGCAACAAAAGAAATTTAATTTTCATAATTTTGGAAAATCCTGTTTTTACACCATAATTTTTTTTGTAGTCATACCTTGCTCCATAGCTTCCCCACTTCTAACAATGCTAACCCCACAGTTGCCCTTTTCATATCGCAGCCCCTCGTAAGAACTTCCCGTTGGTGTTGTAATTGTCACTGGCTTGAATGGTAGCTGATTCAGACTTTCTTCTATGACTAAGCGTATCTGCAAAATTATTTAAAAAAATAAGTTATTCAATTATTTCTTAGTTTTAGCAAATAATTTTATTTTAACATTTTTATTGCAATAATAATTTTATTTGGATTATAAAATACCAGTCGGTCCGCGTAAAATTTGAAATCGCTTCTGGTGGTGTTCCTGTTTTAAAGCATCAGAAAAAGCATCAATTAGAAAAATGCAATCCGACGCATTCTTGAAAATATTATTTTGATTTTAATTGAAAACTATAAGTATTGTTAATCTTAATGACATTTTTTTAATCAATAATAATACTTTTACATGGCTAATATTAAAATTTTAATAGTTCACATACTTGTCTCTGATAATAGTTTGCAATTCCAGAATCTGATCGCTCTTGGGCAACAGCCTGAAGGACCCACCGAATTCATTCGGACGTGGAACATAAGACGGGACAAGTTGACCGGGTATTGGCGATGGGGGTGGCGGGGTAATGAGAGCATTTCTTATATCTGATTCCCCCACTCCAGGCGGGGAAGTTACTGCTGGAGCGTTTGTTGAAGGCTTTTCCGCCAGATTCGTTCCCATATTTTCAGCTTGTAATATTTGGCTATAAAAAAATTAAACATTCTTTAAAGACCCAACCCAGCATTTAAATAATTACGTGGATTACATTCGTTACAATGCCACGATTATTAATATCAATAATACTATATGCAACTAACTTCATTTGGCTTACCCACAAGAAGCGTCGTAATTTCGAGCGTAAATTATTTATTCGCAAAAAATAAAGATTTGTGTATTTTTAAAGCCAGAATCGCTGACTAGATTAATGAAATTAGTATTATTCTTATAATAACTTTTAAGTAGGATTTACGTAAATAACTGCAATGACTCAATAAGCTTAAATAAAATAGTTGTAATTAATGAATGTATTAATTAATAATAATTTAATAAGTAAATAGTTTAAAAGTAAAATGGCTACTTCAATTTTTTTTGCACCGAATAACTCCTATATCACATTACATGCTTCTTGTCCTTAATTCGAAGTATTAAAGAATGTGCTCATCATGTGGAAAATTGCTCGGGTCAGAAGGTCAAGTCGCATCACAAAACATGAATGATTGGCGTACGTACGGATGTATTAATATGTATTTCGTATATTTATATTTTATAATGATGTACTGACAATATTATTCTCAATAATCTTAAGTCAATGAAATATTAAAAATATAATTTTTATTAAATTCTATTTTTCGAAAATTTATTTATATATTAATAAAATATTATCTTTATATAACACCTTGAATTTTGAACAATATAAAAAATTGAGGGTGAAGCGAAGCTCAATAAAATCAGGAAGCTGATTTTGCTTATTCCACTACTTCACGTCTCACTTCTCTCACGTTGCAATTGGCAATTTGAACGTAATTTTTTGGGTTAAAGGATGCCTGGAAAATCCAAGGAAAGACTTCTGGGAAAATAAGAAAATTAAAAAGTAAAATTTTTCTTGGGTTTTCACGTTTTTATTTTCACCCAAGGAAACTTTTCCGCCAGGCGGTCTTTTCAAACGAATCTCAATGGCTCTGATGATATTGTTGAAAAATTGTCCGAAAAACGTGTTTGGCAGAGTCATCAGCGCTTGGTCACCGGCGGAAGTACAGCGAATTCATACCTGGCAATGTCGGACGTGTGTTGCTGCCGCTGTAAAATCCAAGTGTAGTCGGCATCCGAAGAAAGATGACGTCAAGCCGACCAGGGAGACCAAGAAGGTATACATCGCCATGATTTCTATTATATTTCCATGTGACAAAAGTTCAAATAGGTCATTTATGCAAAAGATTTCTAAACAGACCAAAAATATTTGGTCACGTTTAGTGATCCGCGAACATTTGAAATACCGCGCCATTGCGCGCTGTTCAAAGTAAAGCAAATTGGTTGCTTATGATTATTTTGGAAAAACAACTTAGCTTTGGTCGGAGCTAAATCATCAAATCGTTTATATTTTTCTAAACAAATGTTTTAATTATATACGCTTTAAAAATATTGGAAACCCATAAATGCTCGAGTAATTTTAAAGGGCAAAACTTTTTAGAAACTGGAGGAAACTTTGAGAACTGAACTGTGAAGAAACTTGAACCTAAAATACCTGAAGAACATCTAAGAAACCTTGGAGCATATCAAAGTAAATCTTAAAATCCTGCTGAACATCTGGAGAAAATCTAAAAACACTGATGAAAATGTAAGAAAACTTGCAGAAAATCAATGAAACCTGGAGAAAATCTTTTGAAAATCTAGAAATCTTGCAGAAAATAACTAAAATCTGGAGAAAACCTTATGAAAGTCTAAAAATCCTGCAGAAAATCTAAAAACTGAAAGAAGATAGAAGAAACGATAAAATCATCTGATGAAAATTCAGCAACTCGGACTAGAAAAGAAATCTGTAGAAACGTTCGGAGGCCTAAGGAAAACGGACGAAGTCATTAGAATGGGGCGAACTTTAAGAAAACGAAGATGGCGTCATGTCAACAAATCATCTTTCCCGATGAGACTATCTGCGATACAAGAGTTTAAAGACCTACTCAGATTTCTTTGGAAGATCCAGAGAAGTAGAGAAAAATACTTCGAGTCTAGGCAACAAGAAGATCTCAATTTTCCATCACGATGCTCGTCTATGGCGACGTCATGCACCCTGCAAATTGAAAATCTAAGTCCGGCGTTGTTCCCAATCTTGAATAACAACGCCACAACCGAAAGCGCCAACCAGCTGATCGCTCAGTACCGCGGAGTCTGTTCATTAAAGGAATTCCAACCTGGAGAAATATTACTGAATATGCCAGAAGACTTTCTGATTACTTCGAAAAAGATACCCCAGAGGATATTTCAACTGCCGACGACGTTGCAGAATCGATTTGCAATTTTCCTTTACATGGAAGATTCGTTAACAACTAGCCCGTACAGACCTTATCTGAATACTTTACCGAACAACTTCCACGAACATCCGTCGTATTTACCTGCAGAATTGATACAAATTTTCCCTCAATTTTGTCAAGATAGCTTACAGAACCAGCGACAAAATTATCAAGAAGGATTTAATTTCTTACAGACCCTCCTGCCCAACAAACCAAACTATGACCGATTTAAATATTTCTGGTTGAGTGTCTACACGCGCTCGGTGTTTCACGAGCAGGAGAAAAAATACGAATCAGAAGCGTCCGACCAAATGGCCTTAGCACCATTTTTAGATTTGATCAACCATTCCCCGATGCCTAATTCGGATGTAGAGTTTGAAAACGACACTTTTCGAATACGCGCTACTCAAAGAATTCGGAAATTCGAACAAGTTTTCATCAGTTATGACAACCACCCGAACAACGTGCTCTGGCTTGACTACGGATACCTTCCCGTAGGTTCCAACCCCCATGATTACATCCCGGCTGAGGGGGTTTTAGAAAGGATTTGCGAAAATAATGTGGAGCACCGTTGTAACCGTCAGTGCAAGAAGCTATTTAAACTGTTCAGAGACAAGAGGAAAATCAAATGTCTTAAAAAGAACAATCTAAATGCCGAACTTCATATCCTAAAACATGAGCTATCGCCAAATTTAAGTTTGTTATTAGCTGTGGAGTCGTGGGATCCTGATCAAGGCAGTTTTAAACTTCGAGTTGATCAGGATGTAAAATACTGGAAACTTGTAGATGCAATTTTGCAAAATTTAATCCGCATTTATAGTCAGTGTCTGAAAAGCTTTAAAACGCTTGCTCAAGAATATATCGAAGACAATGAGAATTTTATTTGTAAGCAGTCTGTCGGAACTGCGGAAGAGTACCTTGTGAAATCACTTGAGTTCTTGGAGGAACATTTGTTGTATGTTCAAGAAAATCGTTATTAAGTTTTATGTTAGCTAAATAAATTTATCCTTTATGTTTAGCGTGCAGCCCTGCATTGTAGAGACTAAAATAAAAAAATTAATAAAATAAAAATTGTTGATGAAATTAATTTTACTCCTAAACAATTGTCGATATTTTCAGTCATCGCAATCATTGTAAAAATTAACACTTTTGTGATAAACAAAAACAATATGACCGCAATAAAATATTTGAATTTAAACTAAGTAAGTGAGCTCCCTTGTTTTGTTTGATTTCAAGTTCCTAAAAATGTACGTTTAATAAATTCAAGTTTGGCTATAGTTTAATTACGTTTTCATGCACAGCAAGTATTTATGAAGACATTTTAAATGAATAGGACTCAATTCCATATAAGTTTAATATGATAAAAATTTTATTTTAATTAACTTGTAACAATTTTTGTATAAAGATTCTTGGTTTCATCCCCTGCCGGTTTTGCTTTCATCCAGGAGTTTCTTCACTAACCGCGGACAATGTTAAAGTCGCGGAGAGCAAACCCGTAACGTCTAGTCAGATGCTCCGAGCCATGGGCACTCATATTTGGCCTAAAGTAACCAATTTTTCGCATCCGTTTTTATTATCCATTGTTTTTACCATTATTTATTTTTAGATATATTTTTGGCATAGGTAATTGTGAATTATTTGGTGATTGTTTTACAGGATGAACCACATATTCGTAAGCGCGTACTAACAGCGGTAGGACTTTTGGTGGGGGCGAAGGTCTTAAATGTGGGAGTACCCTTCTTGTTCAAAATCGGAGTTGATACATTAAGCACAGCGCCGTTATCCGGTCCCGTAGATACCGTCACCAATTTCACATTCGCGGTCCTGCTTGGATGTATGATCTATAAATAAATTAAATTACTAAATATGTTTGGACATTAAATTTTGAGATCATTTTGTATATGAAGGAAATTTATTTTCAACTTTTGAAGTTAGTAAATAACTTCGTCTTAATTGAATAAATATAGTTTTATACTATTCTTCCAGATGGAATTGCCCGAGCCGGAGCTGCGGGCTTCAACGAATTAAGAAATGCTGTTTTTGCCCAAGTGGCACAAAGAAGTATTCGAAAGATTGCTCAGAATGTGTTTCTTCACTTACATAATTTGGACTTAAGCTTCCATTTGAGCCGTCAGACTGGGGCGCTTTCTAAAGTAAATCACTTATTTTTTTTGAGTTAACAACTCAAATTTTTATTTAAAAATTATATTTTTTTTACTCACATTCAGACTATCGATCGGGGTTCTAGGGGCATAAATTTTGTCCTAACCGCCATGGTGTTCAATATTCTTCCTACGGCCTTTGAGCTTGGACTTGTTTCAGCAGTTTTGGTAAGCGAATGGAGCCTGATATTTTAATTTATTTTTATTTCTGAATATAAAATTATGCCGTTGTTGATTAGAGAGGTTATACCATGTAGTAATAATTATTGTGCCATACAAATATTAATTTTCCAATATTTGATTTAGTGTTTTAATTAGAATGATCTCAAATTAAACCGAGTTCATCATTTTTTATTTTCCGTGTGAAACGTTTCACTGTATTTCCAGGGCTACAAATACGGAACGGACTTTGCTTTAGTAGCCTTGGGATGCGTGTCCACCTACGCTGTGTACACATTGTCAGTTACCCAATGGAGGACCAAATTCCGCGTGGCCATGAATAAAGCGGAAAATGAGTCTGGAAATAGAGCAGTGGACTCTCTATTGAATTATGAAACTGTCAAATATTTTAATAATGAAAAGTACGAAGCCCGGCGATATGATGCGATTCTTCAAGTCTTTGAGAAAGCTTCACTCAAAACTTCGACATCACTCGCAACTCTTAATTTTGGCCAGAATGCGATCTTCAGCGTTGCTCTAAGCACCATTATGATTATGGCTGCAAAGGAGATTGCCGCAGGTATTTTCAATTTTTTCATAACTATTTTTTAATTCATTTTTAAACTACCTTAGTTCGTGTTATTAATACATAAACTATTTTCGAATAATCTCTTCAGTTAGATTATTCTCGAGTAATCTCATTAATTAATTAATTTTCTTGAGCAGTTTCATGAATTAATTAATTATTCTTGAGTAAACTCATTAATTAATTAATTTACTAGAAGAAACATAACATTAGGTATCCACTAATTTTTCCGAGAAAATTAACTAACTGATTGATTCGTTTCTATCAGGAAGGATGACAGTCGGCGATTTGGTAATGGTGAACGGTTTGCTATTCCAAATGTCCATCCCGCTAGGATTCCTGGGCTCTGTTTATCGAGAAATTCGTCAAGCAATGATTGATATGACAACGATGTTCGCCCTTATGGCAGTTCCACCGAAAATCCAAGTAAGAAAGTTTAATTTTCACTGATTTTCCTTGTGCCATTTAAAAACCAATCCCTTCGTGGTTGTCTGACGTTTGAACGTTTATCACGTTTATTCGTAGTGTTTTGTCATTATAGCAAAATGGTTTCTGTAAGACACATTCAGCTATGATAATACCCGTTAATATATACCTAAGGGAAACTTTGTCCGTAAAGGTTTTGCCATTCTGCCTAACCTTTAAACACGGGGGCTTTGATTTAAATGAATTAAATGGAACTTTTAATTTGTGGTTATCATGGTCAAACTTATTGTTGGAATTGTTTTTGTGCTTAATTATGTATCATTTCCTTGTGATTTCGGTGTAAAAATCAAATGTTAGCAACTATAAATAGCGTTCAAGCCATATGCGTGAACTGCGCTGACGGTTAAAACCGCAAGCAACAACGATGCTGAAAGTTTTTTGTGGTTGACCGTCACTTTTAAAGGGCAATCGAGTATTTAATTCGATTTTTTAATTTTTGGCTTTGTTTTCCTGTATAGTTACTTTTATGGTTACGGATAGCCTTTTATGGCATTACATTCTATAATGGGATGCAATTAATGACGATTCATATGTCTTTAAATTTTAATGTTTCGGATTTTTCAGTTTACATTAATTATAATTTGTTTAAATATGATTATTTCAAAAAAGTTTACAATTATTTAAAAAAAAATGTTACAATTATTTAAAAAAAAATATTTAAATTATTTAAAAAAATATTTTAATTATTTAAAAAAATATTTCAATTATTTAAAAAAATATTTCAATTATTTAAACAAATATTTCAATTATTTAAAAAAATATTACAATTATTTAAAAAAATATTACAATTATTTAAAAAAATATTACAATTATTTAAAAAAATATTACAATTATTTAAAAA
>JAQGAK010004097.1:0-13030 GCA_034696945.1 Lipothrix lubbocki
AACTGTATTGTAATTATCCAATTTTATTTTGATTATTCTGTTGTTGAAAAATTAAACTGGGTTGGTGCAAATACATTTATAATATGTATTCATTTTGTCTCTTATTACGAAGTGTCTGGTTGAATTTAGAAGCTGGGGTACTGGACGAAAAATTTACAGGTAATCAGCAGAAGTAGTTCCAGTTTCTCGTAGAGGCCACCACAATGTTTGTGTCTGTGTTTATCACGAAAATGCTCGTTTGCTTTGTGAAACAATGCGTTTTAGGGTTGATGATTTAATAAAAGCATCTGTTTGTGATATGCATAGTAAATCTTGCATGTATCGTAGGTGTAGCACTTGTATTGACAAAACTTTTGTAGTTGAGGAAATGGTTTTTGCAGTTCTTGTTGAAAAGCAGGTAGTAGCTAATGATTTCGTGGTTCAGCAATGGTTAAAGACAGACTCTACTGACTTAGTTCCAGTTGTAATATCAGGATGTCATTACCCTTCCCGAGTAGCTAGTGCTGTACAGGGTCTACTGAAACATGAGTTTATTTCTGAAGTTCAAGGACAGTACTTTCAAAAATGTAAGTTGGAGGTTACAGATTCACATGCAGTGGTAGTGGTTGATTTTGCTGAAAATTTTATTCCAATTTATCAGAACGAAATTCAGTCCAAGCATTTTGGTGGAAACAGTAGTGTGGGTCAGACAACACTTCATCCTATTGTTATGTATATTAAGGAGGGACAAAATAGTGAAGTATTTTCTACAGTTATTGTTAGCGATTATTTGGACCACTCTCAAAATGCATTTCACTGTTTCTTCAAACTGTATTTAGATTTCTGTAGGAAAGAATATCCAAAGCTTCAAAGTTTGCATGTATTTTCTGACGGGTGCGCAGGGCAGTACAAAAACTATAAGGCATTTATAAACTTAGCTCACTTTCATCTAGACCATCCTGGTTTGGCTATTCGTTGGTCGTTCTTTGCTACAGCTCACGGAAAAAACGCTTGTGATGGAATAGGGGGGACTGTTAAACGTTCAGCCGCTGATTTTGTTATTCGAGGTTCTGGTTTTATTCGAAACAGTTTAGAATTACATGAGTTTATTTGCACAAAAAGTATGGTCAATTCTTTGTTTATTTCTTCCGAGGAAATTGAGAAGCACCTAAGATTGTTCAAGTTAGAAGAAAGGTATTCCACAACTAAGACGATTGCAGGGACTAGAGAAATGCACCACGTTGTACCTTGGACTGAGGGGTTAGGATTGCAATTTTTTGAAGTTAGCATTGATAGCGTACCTTCTAATACGGTTGAATATGGTTCGTTTGGGCGCATTTATATAAATCCGTCTCTTTTAGGGAAATTTGTTGCATGCATATATGAAGGTAGGTGGTACGTGGGTCAAATTTCTGAGGTCTGTATGGACAACGAGGAGGTCATGGTAGAATTCTTTCAACGTCCACACGAGAAGACGCTTCAACTTAGATGGGAGAAAAGTTCGTTTTGTTCCATTTGGTTCGATTTTAAAAGTTGTTGAAGTAGAGGTTAGAAAGGCAGGTCAACGTACGACATTTTATTTAAAGGACAAGGTGGCTGAGCTAGACAGTTTACAGTCGAGGTTTTCCAATTTTTAGGATTCGTGGGTACCTGGGGGCGGGGCGTAGAATTAGGGGGGGATTTGCTACGATTTGTCATTGTGTTGTAATAAATTTCAATGCATTTCGAATTAGATCTTCCAACCTATAAAATCATCGGATCAGAATGGCCAAACATGTATTACCCCCATCGGGGGTACCTCTCCCCATTTTGGGGGTATATATAGTTCAATGTAGCGTTAAAATGATATGAAGTATGTATAGTCCTAAATTTTTTAATACAGAGCTGCAATATTTTGAAAATTGTATTAAATACTCTCGTATGCTATCATACGTACGACGTGAATGGCCCCTCGCCTCAATATGTATATGATTTGCCCGGTATCGGTTTTTCCCAATTTTGACGCCCGGCATAAATCATACTCTGGACTAATTATTTAACTGCGGATTTACTAATTACATAATATCTTGCTGATTAGACGTTTTACTAGTTTACTAACTACACTGATAATTAGGAATTTACTGAAAGTTTATCACATTAGCTTTAGTTTAATCATTTTTGGCCGATTTCCTATAAAGTTCACTGTGGAATGGTGATTTCCTAGAGATTTACTACTAGTTGAATGATTATTTGCGGTTTACCTATTTATTATTTTATTGTCGATTTATTAAATTTATTTGGGATTTATTAAATTCAGCGTTAATTTATTAGAATTGCATACTGGCGATTTATTAAATTCAGTTAAATATTACATATTCATTATAATTACTAAACAATTCTTATTGCACGGGCGACTTAAAATATTCTAGGCGGGGTCCACCAGTTTTGTACCACCTGTACCACTGTCTTTGACAGTGGAATTAAGGACTATGTACTATTCATCACGTTAGAATTGGTTGATGATTTATGATTTTACTGCATGGTGATTAATTATTTTACTGGTGATTAATTATTTTACTGGTGATTAATTATTTTACAGGTGATTAATTATTTTACTGGTGATTAATTATTTTACTAGTGATAAATTGTTCAGTGCCTATTTTGCATCCGTCACTTCAGATTGAGTAGACACAAGCAAGCTTCCAATATGGTAGATTACGAAATGGAGGTAAATAAGAGTGGATTCCCGCTCCAGAAGTTTAAATGATCCAACCATAATTCCAAACGGGCGAATAGACGTAATGCGCTTGGACAGCTGTAGTCGGTCCAGCTTTGCTGGGCTTCCCTGAACCGCCAGGCGTAACAAAATTTTCGCAGATTTGGTTATTTCCGGAACTTGAAACGCTTTTTCGTAAAATAATCCAAAAATAATGGAGACATCTACAAAAAAGAGGCAGGACAAGACTCTCGTGAAGTGCAGTGATGCAAAATATCGTATGCCGCCATAACCCCCAAATATTCCAACGGTTATGCACAGAAGCTTCAGTAGAAAGATAATTGTCCCGTTGCTTTGGTTGAAAAGTTGGACAAAAAGCTGCATTTCGCGTAAATATTTTAGCACATCTGAAATTTTCTGCGCCTGCAATTTGCTCCTGAGGATTTTAAACGACTTGTTAATATTCTTTCCTCACGCCACCATGCATCATGCCTTATATTTAGAAAAACTATAAATTACCTTCCGTTTGAAATTAACATTGCAACAGTTTTGCAGGCTTGCCGTAAGTTGGAACAAGTCATTTCGAAAACGAGCGAATGTTCCCACAAAACAATAAAGCCGCAGGATACATGTATGCTTGTGTAAATTATGTCCAGCAAATAAATCGGTGGACACAAAATCAATTGGTGGGGTCCATTTGGAATTAACGACAAATTTGAATACGGCGCGGTATAATTCCAAGCTTGGAATATGCAAACGATTCCGCCAGTACCAAATGAAACGAGCCAAACGTACTTTGCCATTATTTCTTGCTTGTTGAGTTGTGTGAGTTTTCGTGATTTTTCGTCTGAAATGTCCAAATTAAAGTATGTACATATAACATCATAATGAAAGAAAATTTGGTGCAAAAATATAAAATCTTACCCGCCATGCTCAAGGGAATTTGGTTAAAAATCATAACCGTGCATTCCGGCCATTTGAAGAAGAGCAAGTAAATCCAAGGGAGAATACTGTACCCAATTATAACGAAAAACCCATGAACTGGCAAATGTACTGCATTCTGTTTGTTCAGATTCAGCAGCAAATGAAGAAATCGTGTGGTAAGGATCCCACAATTAATGCAGCCCCACAAACTGAAAATAATATAAATCCTTTTTCGCCAACGACATTTTTCTATAGCAATTTTATACGCTTTTAGATTCCTGGGTTTTGAATTTTCGTCTTTCTCTGAGTAAATAATTAGAGGAACTAGAAGAAGTTTTGACAGCCAAATCACCGCGCGGATGTTATTAAAGTTTTCCCGTTTAGTCAGCATTTTGAAGTGGTAGAATTACTAAGTTCTAGAACGGTGAAAGACGGATTTTTGTTTTACCACAAACTTTAACGACTTTCCAGTAAAACACACGCATAGATTGCTACTAAAATGGCTTATGTCTGTACTGTACGCGCTGAAATGTTTAAACCAATTTAGTAAAACCTAATCATCGTAACTATTCAATATTATTTTGATTATTGTTTCATTATTTATAAATGAAGCCTGCGATTGACGGTTGGGGTACTCACTTGCATCATATGAATTTCTTTTTTTTAAGTGTCTGCTTGAAGTCAAAAGCTGGAGTACCGGACGTATGAATTACAGCACATAACCACGCATTTAAATCAATGGCTCATTATTTTAAAACTCCGACAAATTGTATTTTCACGTCTTTTTATCCTCATTAGGCTTATTTACTTCAATTATTTATGGACCGTATTATAATATTAAATCCCGCTACAACTTATGTGTTTATAAACTAAAACATACTTTATAACCAAAGCAAAATTCCATGTTGCCCGCAAAAGAAGAAAGCAGTTTAAATAGAAATAACTGTTTGAAACGCTCCCTAGTGGAATATCAGCATATGAGTATTCAAATTTACATACTTGCATGTGCACGGTATCTTCATATTAATGAAGTTTAATGAAATCTGTCAGTAAGCAACGAGGGTGAAAATCTCAAATTTTTAGGACAAGAATTCAGCAAACGTTTTCGGACTTAAAAAATCTAATGAAGCATGTGACCTAGATTAGTCGATCATGGCCCAGCAATTTAATCATCCATTAGGCAATGTAAGGATTTTTATTAAAAATTTAAATTTTTAGTCACCTTTGATTCCTTATTATTATTTTGTAAAACTTTGTTAAAAACAAATTGGGCACGTGTGCAATCTATTACAGTAATAGTTTCAATTGTCCTTATTATGGTATTTTTGGAGTGGCTACACAATCGGGAAGTTTGATATATCTGGAATCGTAAACAAAACCATCTTCATTTCACCTTAAATTCTATAGATGCGATAATAAAACATGAAATATTCCCAGGTTTATGCACATGAGCTTGAAAAGGAAGATACCGTTGCTTTGGTTGAAAAATGGGACGAACAGCTGCATTTCCCGTAAATGATGTAACACATCCAAGATTTCCCGCGACTGCAATTTGTCCCTGGGGGTTTCAATCTAATATATGATCGTATTATTAACTGCACATCCTAATATTCGTATTTAACAAACTCAAATACATTACGACCTCGCTACTAAAAATTGCAAATCACCTTCCGTTTGAGATTAAAAATGAAATAGTTTTTCGAGTTTGGTGTAAAGTTGAACAAATCATTTAAAAAACGAGAGAATGTGTCCACAGAACAATAAATCCGGTGGATATGAGTACGACAGAGTAAATTATGTCCAGAAAAAAAATCAGAGGAAAGAAAATCAGTTGACGGGGAATTAACGACAGTATTGAAATTGGTGCGGTATAATTCCAAGTTTGGAATGCGCCAACCATTCCTGCTGTACCGAATCCGACAAGCCACATGTACTTAGCTATTATTTCTTGTTTATTTAGGCTTGCAAGTTTTCTTGATTTTTCATCTAAAATGCCAAATTGTAAAAACCATGTATTATTATTATTATTATTTATCAAATGCATCAAGTAACTGCGAAATCATTGTTTTGAATGAGTTTATAACATATGCCAGAACGTACATAATAATAAAAAAAATCAATAATAAACTCTTACCCGCCATGCTCACGGAAATTTGGTTGAAGGTCATCACAGTGTATTCCGGCCTTTTGAAGAAGAGCAAATAAATCCAAGGGAGGACAGTGTACCCCACTAACATTAAAAACACATGAACTGGAAAGTGAACGACATTATCTTTGTTTGGATTCAGTAGCAAATGTAACAACCGGGTGGACAAAATCCCACAATAAATAAAGCCATAGGAAACAATAACATTAAAAATCCATTTTCGCCAACGACATTTTTGTATTCCAATTTTATATGTTTTTCGATTCATAGGTTTCGAATCTTCTGAGTAAATAATTACAGGAACTAGAAGATGTTTTGACATCCAAATCACCGCGCGGATGTTATTAAAATTTTCTTGATTATAGTCAGCATTTTAACTTGGTGGAAATACATAATACGTTCCTGTTTGGTTTCGGCGGATTTTTGTTTTACCAGAAACGTTTCCCTTCTCCCGACACAATTGATTATGAATAGATATAGGCGTATTAATAATAAAGTAGCTTATTTATGAGGCTGCTGCAACTCTGAACCTAAATACAGGAGAACCTGTCCATCTAACTATTCTATGTATTTTGATTGTTGTATTATTGAAAAATTCAGCTTACGATTTACGGTTGAGGTAAACACATACTTAATTTGTTAATAATTCAAATTGCTAAAATTGTAAATTAAAAAAAAGTAATATAATTAAGGAAATAGTGATGGCAACTATTCGTGAATCATGTCAAATAGCTTACAATCATGTTTATAATTAACACTATATTACAAGCATAATACAATTTTGTAAAACAAATTTTTGTTATGTATTACTGTGTCGTGAGGCAAATACCATAATGGTATCAGTGAAATAAAGATTATTTATTTTTCTCTTCTGGAAGTAATTAAAAGCTTCAGAACCGGATGTTTGAATTCCCAGTAATAACCACGCAATTCAACTCAACGTCTCATTATAAAACTACACACATTTTCTTTGTATTATATTTGTATATTATTCAAGGCTGTAAATCTGAATGGGAATCGGAAAAAAAATCGAAAGAATTTCGGCATTAGATTCGGAATTCGGATTTTTCATTTTAGAATAAATTATATTGTCCAAATTTTAATCCTAATTTAAAACTCGGATTCTGAAATCGAATTTGTTTTTAATACCGATTTTTTCCCATACTGTTTTTCAAAATAATTTGACGTTCTCCAGTTCGTACCACGCACAAAGTTGCGTGAAATGAGAAGGCTTGTTGTTGTTTGCCTCAATTTTCTACGCGCATCACTATACCACTTCTAATCCATCCAAGTGTTGACACTTGACACTATTATTGTTTCCATTATGTATATATTGTTATCTTCCCACGGCACAAAACTGAACATAAACTTACTTGTATGTGCTAGTGTTGGATATTTGAAAATACCAAGGCATTCTGGGCATTTCAGTTTGGGGCAAAATAATAGTACATACCTATGCATAATGAATTTTGGCATTGTCAATCAAAGCATTTTGACGCCATAAATCTGACAATATTTTGGGCATTGACAAGTTATTACAATTGGTAGGGAATGATCGTTTTTACACATGTTTTTGCATATATTTGCGACAAAAATCATATTTTAATTATAATCACCAATTGCTACCAGTTTAATAAAGAAATAGTCTTTTATACCATTTTATTTATAAATAAATAAAACAAATAAATTTGTTTTGTTTGTTTATGTTATTTACATGTTTTTTTAAAATTGGGAAGATACTGAAAATGGACAGAATTCTACCAAAATTGGACAGTTTCAATTAATTCTCGTCTATTGAGCAGATGTTTTGTCATTTGCTCAGTGGACAATATATTTTCAGCAGGGCGGGAATGGACAGGAGGACATTTGAATATTGCCAACACTACTTCTCACTATGTACATATTCCAATCATCATGTACCATGTTCCAACATCCACATAACCTTCACGAGACAATAAGAAATTGCGTAGGGGGAACCGTATGATATTGACACACACGTAAACAAACAGGAAATGATTAAATAATTACTCAAAAAATAGTCATTATCTCTATGATATGTGGGTTATGGGTACGGCAATTATAACTGCGATGTAGTCCCATATTAATTGATTGTATTCACTATAGGATAATGAAGTATAATTTACTGCCTAATTACTCACCCAAAACAATTACAAATATCGTTCGTGCAATATGTTTTCTTATACAAAATTAAAGAATAATAATTATCAAATCGTATCATAGCTTCATAGCTATATCTTATATTTCGAATTAATCGGTAGTGTAATTTCAATTTGGTTTTTTTGGCAAATACATCGGAATTGGAATTAGTATCCGAAAAATTGTAAACACAGTATAATTATTTGAAATGAAATTCAAATATTTCCGATTTTCCAGCCTTGCTTTTATCACCATTAGATATTAATCCCATTACGGTATTATAATAATTTCAAAG
Organism: Lipothrix lubbocki; assembly: GCA_034696945.1. Classification (NCBI taxonomy): domain Eukaryota; kingdom Metazoa; phylum Arthropoda; class Collembola; order Symphypleona; family Sminthuridae; genus Lipothrix; species Lipothrix lubbocki. Next base: position 8,197 of record JAQGAK010004097.1, read on the forward strand.
TGCTATGTACTTTCGAAATTATTTATTTTTGAATAAACGTCAAAACTTCTTTGTTTGGATTGTAAAGAACTATTGAAGTAAAACAATTGGAAAAATAAATGTGTATTAACTCACTCTCTTATAATTGTGCATTATTACGATTAACGGTTGAAGTAAATACCAAACAGCTTTCTGTTTGACCCTATAGGCAAAGTTTTGTTTAGATTATTAACATTATAATTATCAAATAAATTAAAAACAATCCATATAAGGTTTATTTAACCTTACATGTAGTATGTGTAGCTAACGTACATTTACATAGAATTTGTATTTTATGTAAACAAATATCCGGTCACATAACTCGACCTCAACGGATGTGAATTACCTGATCACACAGCTGCTGCTGCTCTTGAGCCATATGTTGTTACTACATGGAAACGTTTGGGGGATGAAAAATTAAAAATGATGTCATCCTTACTCACGATTAGTCAATCTACTTGTGATTCTCTTACATGGAGATCTCTTGTAGCTTTGTCGCACAGTTAAAAACGTTTTACACTGGACTGTCATTCCTAGAGAAGAGTTGGACGAACAGCTGGATTTCGCGTAAATATTTTAGCACATCTGAAATAAATCTATAAATAAAATCTGAGTACATAATTACAGGAACTAGAAGATGTTTTGAAAGCCAAATCACCGCGCGGATGTTATTAAAGTTTTCCTGCTTAGTCAGCATTTTGAAGTGGTAGAATTACTACGTCCTAGAACGGTGACAGGCGGATTTTTGTTTTACCAGTAACTTTCACGACTTTCCAGTAAAAGACACTACTAAAATGGCTTATGTCTGTCTGGATACGCTGAAATATTGAATACCAATTTAATAAAACCTAAATATTGTAACTATTCAATTTTATTTTGATTATTTCATTGAATAATAAAACCTACGATTTACGGTTGGGTCACACATACTTGCGCAGTATAAACGCAAGAACAGCATTCTGATTACAAAGATTGGTGATTGTTTAACTATAATCCAATGACTCACTATTTCCGGTTTAACGGTCGATTTGATCGTCCCAAAAATTATGTGATTATATATCGGCCCTCATTAACATATCATAAAACTCGGGAAGCCAAAAGAATATGGAGCACTTCTCAAGACATTTCTAAAAGCTGTTAATATATACTGTCGGATAATCTTTTATATGGGGGAAAAAGATGAGACAGGACTGTATTATGGTAACAAATGAGACTTGTACTGGCTCAAAGTTAGTATTTTTGGAGTTGTCACACATTCCGAACGTTTGATATACATATCTTTTGTGGATGCGTAAATTGAGCTATCTTTATTTCACCTTAAATGCTATGGATGCGATGTATAACAGATAATTCGGTGCAGGTGCAAGCGATCGTGTCATTACAATTTAAAATAGATTTTGATTAACAGTGTTTCCTATATAGTTAGTCAAACTAATTTCTACAACCACGCACGTGTATTGGAATTTTACAAGTTGCATAACTGAATAATCTAAAAGAAGGTATAGCGGGTGGCAGGGACACCACCACAGTAGCTAGAGAGCCTAGACCACGTGTTTGCTAATTATTGTAACACGAGTAAACGCCTACATTGCATCTGTTACTTCAACATGTGTACCCACAAGCAAGCTTCCTATATGATAAATTACGAAATGGAGGTAAATTAGGGTGAATTCCCGCTCCAGGAGTTTAAACGATCCCACCATAATTCCACAGGGTGGGATAGACGTAATGCGCTTGGACAGCTGTAGTCGGTCTAGCTTGGCTGGGCACCGTTGAACCGCAAGCCGTAACAATACTTTCACGGATTTAGTTAATTCCGGAACTTTGAATGCTTTTTCATAAAGCAGTGCAAAAACAATTGCGCCGTCCACACAGACCAGGCTGGACAGGATTCTCGTGAAGGGCACTGATGCAAAATATCGGATGCCGCCATATCCGCCAAATATTCCCAGGTTTATGCACTCCAACTTCAGAAGGAAGATGATTGTTGCGTTGCTTTGGTTGAAAAATTGGACGAAGAGCTGCATTTCTCGTAAATGATTTAAGACATCCAAGATTTCCCGCGACTGCAATTTGTCCCTGGGGGTTTCAAACAAATATATGTTCGTGTCATTAACTGTGCATCCTAATATTCCTATTTAACAAACTCAAATATATTACGACCTCTATAGTAAAAAAATGGCAAAAAATCACCTTCCGCTTGATATTAGAAATGAAATAGTTTGTCGAGTTTGGTGTAAATTTGAACAAACCATTTCAAAAACCAGCGAATGTGTCCAGAGAACAATAAATCCGCCGGAAGTGAGTACGCCAGAGTAAATTATGTCCAGAAAAAAAATCGGAGGGAAGAAAAACAGTTGACGGGGAATGAGGGATAGTATTGAATACGGTGCGGTATAATTCCAAGTTTGGAATGCTCCAACCATTACAGCTGAGCCGAATCCGACAAACCAAATGTACTTAGCCATTATTTCTTGTTTAGTGAGTCGTACAAGTTTTCTTGATTTTCCCTCTAAAATGTACAAATGTAAAAATCATAATGTTATCAACATTTATAAAATCCATCACGTGACTACAAAATCAACGTTTTGAATTAGTTTATACCATATGCCAGAACGTACATAATAATAAAGAAAATCAATAATAAATTCCTACCCGCCATGCTCAAAAAAATTTGGTTGAAGACCATGACAGTGTATTCCGGCCTTTTGAAGAAGAGCAAATAATTCCAAGGGAGGACAGTGTACCCCACTATAACCCAAAGAACATGAACTGGCAAGTGTACGACATTATTTTCGTTTAGATTCAGCAGCAAGTGCAACAACCGCGTGGACAGAATCCCACAATAAATAAAGCCATAGGAGGCGATAACATTAAAGATCCATTTTCGCCAACGACATTTTTGTAATACACATTTATAAGTTTTCCAATTCTTAGGCTTTGAATGGTCGTCATCTTCTGAGTGAATAATTAGAGGAGCTAGACAAAGTTTGGACAGCCAAATCACCGCGCGGATGTTATTAAAGTTTTCCTCTTTAGTCAGCATTTTGAAGTGGTAGAATTTCTACGTCCTACAATGGTGATACTTTGATTTTTGTTTTACTTCAAACTTTCACGACCTTCCAGTCAAGGAGATGCATAAACTGCTACTAAAATTGCTTTCTTTCTGGATACGCTGGAACTTTGAATACCAATAATAATAAAACCCAACCAATTTAACTATTCAATTTTATTTTGATTATCTTATTACTGAAAAATAAAACGATTTACGGTTGGGGTAAATGCATTCGTTCGCATATGCATTCGTTTTGCCTTTAAATGAAGTGTTTTGTTGAAGTTCTGGGTTAAAATTACAAGCTGGAGTGCCGGATGTATAAAAAACACGTAATAACCAAGTATTTAAACTAACGTTTCATTTTAAAACTGCGTTCAATTGTGTTTTCATATACTTTTATCACCTAAATTTACACTGGACTCTCGCTATGAGAGGACGCTTTAAATCACGAATTTATTCTCTTTTAAAGGAATTCCCTTATAGAGGGAAATAGTATGCATATAAATATGTACGACACGCGAGCCCAAACGATCTCTTATAGAGAGAGTTCTCTTATATGGATATCGCTTATTGTTAGAGTTCTCTAATGAATATCTCCTATAGCAAAAGTCCGGTTTAACGTGCAACTTCAATTATATATCCATCGTGGTGCAATATGCAATACGGGTTTGGTGAAGGAGTAACTTTAAGCGGATCCATTTAAAAATAAGTGGATATTAAGTATTTTTGAATAAACCGTCAAACGGCGTCGTTTGCATTGGTAATAACTATTTCGTCACAATTTGTAGGTGGAACAGAAACAATTGGAGAAATAATTGTGGATTGAATGTATCCAATCTAACCGTAATGTGGATGTTTTTCCAAATATTTTTTACTGGGGAGCTTTTGGAAGGCAACTTGTCCCTTTCGTCAGTACTTACCATAAATACATATTATTTTATATTACGATTAGGGTAAGTCCCAAATTACTATCCGTTTTGCTTCTAAATGCGAGGTGCCTCGTTGGAATAATAAGCAGGAATCCCGGACGTATGATTTCCGTATAGAAACACTGAACTCTCGTTATAATAGAACGCTATATCGTCGGTGGAGATGCAGAGTGGTATACCTCCAATGGTATCTAGATGCAGGATGAGACAACCACCATCATTTTAAATGCAAGGTGGTATATCTCCATAAATTTCACAATTCCCATTTAAGTGCATATTCCTGTGTTCATAATGCTAACATTAGGCTTTATTTAGCTATCCTGTATGTTGGTAAATGACGCACTAAAACATTTTTAACTTCATACGTTCAAATGTATTTTTAATTGACTTAATATGTTAAGATCACATACAGACAAGACGCTACACTGGAATCATATAAACAATATTGTGAGGAGCACAAACTAGACTTCTTACCAAAATTTAATGCTAAATAATTTAAACATAATAACTCCTATTACAATAATTATTTTTAGTAACTAAAGGAATTAGGGCAAATAACTATATTAGCTCATTATTAACTGTAGTAACAAATATAAATTTACTTTCTTTAAAGTTGTAGTTGTAAAATCCAGATCATATTCGGATTAAACACGCGCACAACATATGAAGAATAAATAAAACTATGTAAAACTAATGTCTAAAATTTTATTTTTAATACTAATTATTTCATATCAGTATATTAAAATCAAGAATGGTGTACGGTCGGCCTCGGTATGTATTACAATGTTAAGACAAAAAGCAAATTTTTTTTCAAAGTTTAACTTTTCTGATA
>JAQGAK010004098.1:0-13025 GCA_034696945.1 Lipothrix lubbocki
GACAGTAAGATTTGAACAAGACTTAAATCAGGCATTAGAGGTGAATTTGGAGAAGCAAAGTATTTATAATCCCTGCATTCCATACTTCAAACTTAAATACCAGTTACAACACATTGAGGTTATCGGACTGTTGGTGGGTGCCCGAGGAACAATAACAAGTTACTTTGAGGATTTTCGAAAAAGATTCTATCTTCCAAAAGAGTTAAATAATGAAGTTTCTATAGCAAGTATTAGGGGATCATGTAAAATTATACACAATCATTTGTATAAAACTAGATAAAGTATAAGCCAAATTTGTTTTTAAATCTTTAGTTTATGAAAATTAGTTTTGAGTTAATTTTGAAATGTATATTGTGTCAAATGGCAAGCACCATTAGGTGTCAGTTGTAAAATAAAGTTTTACGTTCTCTCTCTTGGTACTGTGAGGCAAATCCCAAAAATTATTTCTTCTCTGATTTAAAAAGAAATAAAATTACTTTTGATCGTTCATGGATAGTTTATCTAATAATAAAACTATTCTTGTTCAATGTATGTAATTTGACCAGTTATCCATGAGGACGTCAATCTAAATGATTGTAAAATTAAAATTGAATAAACTTTATTCAATATGATGAATTAAATTTTAACAAAATTACAGGAAGATTATTAATTATTACGTACAATCGCATTGTAATAATTAATATGATTCCAACGTATAATTAAAAATTTATAAACCATATAAAATCATTTCAACATCTACTATTATACCAAATTTTTTCTACTAAAGCAACCGCGCAAGTCCCAACAAGTATGAGAATCAAAAAATAAAATATTAAATGAAGGTTAGAAGTGTATAAACCCAACGGTTGAAACACCATTCGATACCCCCCGATACTCTCGAGATCAATAAATTTCAATCGATACTTCGGAAAACGAATTATTTCCCATCGAGCCCACAATGCATAAATTCCTGAAGACAGCAAGATTCTCATCCTTTGATGTACCAACTGATTATGCTCATTTTGACCAGCCGTCATGAAATAATTGTACGGGGACTTTAAAAATTCATCCTTGACTTTCCGATTATGACCCAAATGTAGGTCAACATTAGGCAGGTCCTTCACTTTGTCATTCAACAATTGCCAATGGAAATCAAAATCGGTTTCGGGCATAACGAAAGCAATATCTGTGGACTTCAAATGTGAAAACAGATTTGTTAAATTATTCGTGCAAACCAGGAACGTCTTTGCTTTCGTTTCCTTCAGCAAATTAAATTTAGTTTTTTTGTCCTCCGTTGTCAAGCGCGATTGGAAGCTGGTTTGACTTATGATGTACTGTTGAGTAACAAGTTCCATGTAAAAACTGCAGGGCTGACTCTTTGGTTTGGTCAGCTGTTCACATATTTCTAAAGTCGGTTTAATTATTAAATCCTCGGATGGACAATCTCGCTCTCGGACTAGCAAATATAAGGAAAAATTGTTCGTATTTAAATCCTGCAAGTACTTCCATTCTGTTTCATAAGGAATCTCAACGATAAAATCATATTTCAAGGCAGCTTTGTAAAATGTTGTGATGACTACGGCCATCAAAATGTAAATACTCAGTAATAAGGATTTTCGTCTTGTTTTTTTAGAATTTTGTAGTCTAATTAAGACTTTTAGATTGGCCAACCTAAATCGAACATCTGAAACACGAAATCGGAAGCCTGGAACAAGAACCGAAACGTCAACAGGTTGTTCTAGCAAGATAGACCAAAGAAGCAAATATTTATAAAAATATTGCAGCTGCGAATCCTTTTTCTGAACAATAAAGACAAAAACAATAACCAATGTTATCACTAAAGTTAGCCACACAAATATTCCAAATGGGTTGAGAAAAGCTCCAAAAGACATTTTAACATTAGACACTCGATCCGGAGTAATGAATTTAAAAGAATCTGTTGTCCCAACTGTAAACATTTCAACTGACACACTTGGTCTTAATCTCCGGAAAGAAAGAGGGCATGGGTAAAAAGCAATTAATCTATCAAATGACTCATAAATAGTTGAATTTAAATCTTCGATCAAAAATACATCAACGGCTTCATGGATTCGTGCCGACATCTTGTGGTTAAATGGTGAAGGTGCTAACGATTTTGGATGAAACAAGATATGATCAGGAGATAATTCGTTGTAAGATGGGATGAATGCAACATTTTTTCCGTGGTCAATTATTTTAAGATATTCATTAATCATTTTAGTGTAACAGGACATTAAGGATTCACAAACAAAACGGAATATCTGCAGATCAAAATCTCGATTGCTACTGCAATATTTACATGCAAACCAGACAAATGCTCGATCAACAATTTGATCAGCCACGAGCGCCATTTCTCGATCAAGATTTTCATCAGCAACTTGATTAGCAATGGTTACCACATCGCGATCAGCTATTTCAGTAACATCGATTTGAGATTCGAAACGAATTAAAAACACAGGTGGCGTATGATACTGTTGAAATTCCCAGATATTTTGAAGAAACTTGAACGCAGTGGCGGCATCATTTTTAATTTCCATTAGCGATCTGACTTGAATGGCAAATATTGATTCGGGGAAAATAAGAGAACGATGATGTTTATCAAAATGGCCTAAATTAAGATAAATTCTGGTTCCATCCGACGTTGTGAATTTATCCCAGTGGGAATTTCCAGATGGCAGAAGAACTAGTACTGCCATGCAATTAATGCTCCAACCTCTGTAAACATGCTGCGAAACTGTTGGGAAGATGTGGACAGAAGGGTTTATTAGTAAAAATGGGTGATCAATATGGGAGTAATCAATTATTGGGGCGAATTCATATATTTCGTTCAAGCATGTGGATAAATTTTTCATAATTGAATTTAATTGTTGCGATTTTAGTTTGCTATCCATTTTTGACGTGGTGTAGTTTATTAAAGAAAACCAGAAGAAACTAATACATAGGTTCGTGTTTATAAACATACTTGTTTGGAAAATATTATTTAGCTTTTTATAATATAGTGCTCCCTATTTTAAGAAACATTGTATAATTTCCTAAAACAATAATAAAACATAATGAGCAAGGGCATGTTTTAATGTTTTGGATTTTGGAAGCAAAAAAATATTGTCTATTGTTTTGTTATAAATATCTCAAAAGATAGCAAATACAGTCCCGTCACTTGAAAATAATAAACAATGCATATATGAACTCGTTAACATCAACTTTAGTTCATGGGCAAGGTGATACTCTTTAGTGTACTTGCTAATATTTACCTATTTAAGCACTTCGTACATGAAAATCGATTCCTTTATCTCAGAAAGCATGTCGTCGTTGAAGAGGCAAATATAAATATCTACACAGTTGCTACAAGGCGAGAATTACTACTATGGTAAGACGATATTTCCCAAATGGTTTCAAGTAAAACTGATTATGCCGTTCAAATTACTGACCTTTGTTTACAAGCGCTTCAAAAATACACGATTTATTCAATGCTCAATGCTGACAGATATGCTACATGCTTCAATTTTTAATCAGACATTCAATCCTTGCCAAATATCATCAGAGAATTGAGATTAAACAGTTTTGCATCATTGTCATCGTTGACTATTGGATTACTGTCCATTTTAGATCAGATTAAATATCCGATTACGCTAAACCGGATTATCATAACATCCTGAACCTCAACTAATTAAATGTTGGATTCTGTGATTTACGGTTAATACTTAAATCCTATAGATTAAAAGGATCACGATAATCCGAAAACAAGACACTCGAATTAACAAAGAGCAAACATGTGAGTACGAATACGAATGGTGATTACATAGGGATTTTCAATTTAGTCATTCTCAAGTGCACCCTGTAGTTCGTGTGAAATAAACTAATCAGCGAGGATTTCAACGTAAGCAAGTATAATTTGTATGTTATTAGTTTTATTGATTGGTATTGTACGTACGTATCCTAATATGGATAATCGTGTAGATAAATTCTACAGATGTCAACGTATCGCAAAATCTACGATGTATTTAGTTTGACAGGAGCCACTCTCTCTCCGAAGGCAAACCAACATTAGCGAATCCATCGGGGTAGTTATTTTCCCCGCATTCGGGCATGACGTAGGAAGCAATGCCAGCAAGGTATTCCCCATTAAGTCCTTTGCATGTCAATGGACCACCACTGTCTCCCTGATAAATTAAAAATTAATTTCAATATAATGTTTGTCTATGAATGACGAATTACTCTATAACCGGTATAACAATAAGATTACAACTACTGTAAATTATTATTATTTTGCATGTATAGAGAATCCTTAAAACTATAGTTTAAATTGTTATTGCTTATTAAATCTTACACTGCAAACGCTCCTTCCGAAATCACCACCTGCACAGATCATTTGATCGGTAATTTCCCAACGGATAGGATCATAAGCCTTTTGACATCTCCCACGAGGAACATAAGGAAGATTGATTTGTTGAAGAATACTCGGAACTGCACCGCCAGGGCTGATGTAGCCCCATCCGGAAGCAGAGCAGTCTCCAAATGGAATGTCGTACCAATTTGCCAATGGGATGGGTTGAACGTATTCATTGAAGGTCAAGTTAGTAGCTAAAGTGATGACACCGTAGTCAAAATCAAGGGTATTGCTGGGGAACATAAATAGAAAAAATATATGAATACCAAATAAATATAAATAAATATAATGTATAAATAAATAATAAACTAGGTATTAAGAATAAATAAATAAGATATTAAAAATATGAATGAAAAAATATAAATACAAAGTAACTTACTAGTCCCATTTCGGATGCCAAACATAAGAGGCCCAGGCAGCAGGTTGCTCAGTGCCCTCATTAGCATACAAATTATGATCACCAGCGACGACCCTCAAGGAGCGAATGTCGAATCCAGTGTCAAGGCAATGAGCAGCGGTAACGACTTTATTGGGGGCGATGATGCTGCCGCCGCAAAAGTGAGCATAGCCACCGGAAACCTGGAGTTGAAGAGAGACTTGGAAGGGACGGGAATTGGGGACCGCATCGCTGCCTCCAATAATCAGGACGTTGTTGTTGTCATCCCTGGTCAGGATTTTTGGTCGGAGCTGGGGTCTGCTCGGGAGAGCTGTATTTGAAGTAGGAGAATAATAAATAATTGTTTACCTCTCAACTATTTAAATATAGTAAAATAAATCATAATTATTTATTAAATATCAAATTAATTCAAAATAATTTTAAATAATTAAATACCAAAAGCAGCCGCGAAGAACAGACAGGATACAATGATGGCTTTCATTTTGACTTCCAAAGTCACAATGACAAAAAACCTTAAAGTGAAAATATTTATAAAGTTTTCATTATTCGGGCATTCGCATTACGATTAGGACATTCGCATTAGGATTATCTACTTTATCTTGTAATCAATTTAGGGAGATTAACAAGCTGTCACTTCCTAAAGGAACATGTGCCATTGAAGGACACTTGAAAATTGAAATTCGTCAGGGAAAATTTATGCGGTTTATCTAAGGAATTTATCTAAATGGGAAATACCTATTATTGTGCGTACACTACATAATTTGATAATTTTTCTTACAATGAATACAACTTTTATATTATAATTTTTATTTCATGTAATGTAGTTATAATTATATTTAAATTAATAATATTTTAGTATTAAACAAAAACTTTGAAATCAATTATATGTCTTCCGTATTCGATTTCTCATAAGATAACATTCTCGTCGACAAATGCGCTAAAGATTCTAGTCGCAAAACTACAGTAGCAAGAGTAAGGCTGCTGATGCAGATAATAAAAGTTCCGTAAAAATGTTCCATACTGACAAAGTATCTCCTTTTTTGTAAGTTAACCTTCGTATTAGTCACTCTAGGTATGACTTCCCTCCCTGCCCGAACTTCTTCTTTCAAATCATTCGTCGTCTGATGTCGCCATGCAATCGTCAATCCATTCTCAAAGGCCGCCCTCCCAACACGGTTAAATGGCTCGGATAAAGTTGAATGTTTTCTTAGAACAAGTGAAAGGGGGAACTCATATGCTGAATCTTGGCTGATTACCAGCGGAAAATCACCATTGTTTATGCCAATTAACGGAAGCCAGGGTTTAATTGTATTTTCCGTTCCTCCAATGTAGGACACGCAAGCAAAATCACTTTGCAAAGTTTCAATATAACACGGGTAGACTTTCATTATTTTCATCCTTTTAAATATCTTATGTCCGCTGGAATTCGGTAACGCATTTTCGAAGAGATTGTGAATAGCGCCTCCGTAAAAAGTATAACCGATTTTATAATTTGAACGTGCTAGCTCAGCAAATGTAACCGGTCCCATTTCGGTCTGTGGCATGGTAAATAATTGATAAAGCTTCGAAGAATACGCAGTCATTATGACAATTAAATAAGCGTGCCAGAAAATTAGAAAAACATTGAGCCAGGGTACTTTTGGAGGTTTGTAGATTTGACCAAAAATGCTAGAAACCAAAATTACTGTTAGAGGGCGCTGGAATGTCTTTGTGGTTTTAAATTTAGAATTATAATATTTTCGCAGGAAGGACAAGCATAAAATTGAGATGACTATAGAACAGAATATTGCTAGCCACACAATTTTATCCAAAGGCCATAAAACATTGCCCCAGCTTATGTTTCTTTTAGGCGGGCCTCGTACAAATACTAATCTTAAGTATTCAATGGCGGAACAAATATCAAAATATCGCGTTCGTTCTGCTGTCAAACCAGCAACGGCGCCGATATCAGCTCTCCCATTCAAAACATCACCTAGCATCCCACCCCATGAAGTTCCATTTTGATCTTTACTGCCGACGCCGCCGCCACCTGTTGACTGAATCAATTTGTAAGTAAAATTATAGACCTCTGCGGCAGTAACAAAACTTTGAAGATAAGTTCCACCAGTTTTCATTGGTTTTAGTTCTCCACCAGTAACATTTTGAACATGAATGCCATTATTTGTTTTGGTAACCAGACTACATATGATGAGTTTGCCATTAAAATCCCATTTGACCTTTTCAAACAGACCATTTTGTATTTCCACAACCAGATGATCGCCATTATTGCAGTAATTACAAACTGTTTTTACAACTCCAGAGTCGCTAGCAATTCCAGCTTTATAAACGATCTTATTAGCAATTCCTGGATGGAGGAGAATATTATTTAAAAGTTGCTCTGTAGCTATAAACACGTAAAAATCAAAATTTCTTTGGGTGAGTGGTAATAAGCCTTGTGGTGATGTCAGTAATTCCATTACATCCAGAACCTTTTCCATAACAACCTCTTCGAAAATTCCTATGGCCAACTTACGATTTCCCGAGTACTTTTCGATTCGCAGTAGTTTATTTTCAACTGCAGCAAATATTTTAATGCAAGATCCGGATTGTAAAATTACACTGTATTTTTGAATGTCAAATAATTTATTTATTAATTCATTTTGATCTACGAAAATGGTTTTCTTTGAAATCGTCCTAACTATTATTATCTGACTAGAACTTTTCATATTAATTTCTAATATTTTCGCTATCGAATCCATGTAAATACTAGTGCTTGTCGCAGTTATGAGCATTGTTAATATTTGGAAAATATTCATTACCAGATCTTCAAGCTTCATTAGGAGTAATTTTTTAAAATTATTTTTTATTACCTTAGGCAAAATCATGACACAGAGATAAGGTCCCGAATATTCAATTGACAATCATTTCTGCCACCATTAAAACAGCTGCCTGAATTTTCCCATTAAATAGTTAACCTCAGAGTATTGAGTGTAGCTTATGTAAGCAATACTATAGATAAACAAAAATAATCCTTAAAAGTCACTCGAACCAAGAAGGAACAAAACAAATATAAGTACCAGTGTGTGCTCAGTACGTGATTTCAAAAATATTCAAGTGTTATTATCGCGTAGAGCCCTTGAGACTCAAAATAACAATTCAAACCTTCATTTTCAAGTGCCTTAACTAATATTGATTGCTTGTCTGTATGAAATAAATTAATCACAGAGTGAGAGAAACTTATAAATTATTGCATAGTCTTATTTTTATTTGTTTGCTTGCAATAATTATGAAAATAATATTTGACATATTATGTGTTATGTTAGTGCCGGTTCCACATATGTAATTTCTTAATATTAATTTAGGCGGAGAGGAGCCAATCTCTGCCTATAGCAACGTGTTCAAATCCGTCTGGGTAATTATTTTCCCCACATTCTGGCATCACATAAGAATTAATTCCGGCAAGGTAATCACCTCGAAGTCCAGTGCATGTCAATGGACCGCCACTGTCACCCTGTTTAATTAAAGTAAATCTCAGTATTAAAAATCTGCAATTATGATTCATTTTATAGATACAAAGAAGGTAGAAATAATATTGTTATAACCACGATAGCAAATCTGATAATTACATAATTATGAGCTTGTTAGTAATGTTTAAATATTCCAAGTATTAGCTACTAACATCGCAAATGCTGCGTTTGAGTTCTCCTCCTGCACAGATAACGCGTTCAGTGATTGGCCAATCAATAGCTCTGTAGATTTCCTGGCATCTATCGCGAGGAACAATAGCAAGATCGATTCTTTGAAGAAGGCTCGGAACTCCACCGCCAGGACTGGTGTAGCCCCATCCGGAAGCTGTGCAGTTTCCAGTTGGAACGGTTCCCTTATCCTCTAAATAGATGGGTTGAACGTACTCGTTGAAGGTAAAGTTTGTAGCTACAGTGATGACTCCGTAGTCCCAGTCGATTGTGTCACTGGAATAATCATTGTAATGTAATTTAAAGTAAGTACAAAATTAATACACAATAAATACAACATAACTAATGAAATAGTAAATAAATAACTAAATAAACTAATTTTATATGAAACAATAAATAACTAAATAAACTAATTTTATATGAAATAATAAATAACTAAATAAACTAATTTTATATGAAATAATAAATAACTAAATAAACTAATTTTATATGACATAATAAATAAATAAACTTACTAGTCCCAGTTGGGATGCCACACTGCAGATTTCCACATAACATATTGTTCAGTGCCTTCAGCAGAGTACAAATTATGCTCACCAGCAGCAACCCTCAAAGTAGGGATGCTCAATCCAGTATCGATACAATGGGCAGCTGTTACAACTTTATTGGGACCGATGATGGACCCGCCACAAAAGTGAGCCCAACCACCGGACACCGGAGCCTGGAGGGAGACTTGGTAAGGACGGGAGTGGGGCACAGCTTCTTCACCTCCGACAATGAGGAGATTGTTGTCATTCCTAGTCGGAATGATTGGTCGGAGCTTGGGTTTGCTCGGGAGAGCTGTAAAGTTAATAAAAATTCATAGGATAAATATTCATGACCAGACGCTATCCTATTTAAGAAAATGGATAATTTTTGAAAATTAGATTATTTTAAGAGTATTATTTTATTAACCAAAAGCAGCAGCGAAGAACAGACAGGATACAATGATGGCCTTCATTTTCTCACGTCCAAAGTCACAATGATGAATTAATTTAGAAACTTTAAATACTGTCGAAAGTTCTACAGGTTTTATTTTTAGCACCATTATGATTATCTTTTTATCTTATAATCAATTTTAAAATGAGTGACAAGCTGTCACTTTCACGGAACCCATTTAAAGTGTGATCAAACACTACACCGTACACTTAATTATAATTTCATGGTGCTCCGGTATCATTGACTTTTGGCATGGGATTTTTTAAGATGCAAGTGCGGTACCTGATGAACACATAACGAGTATTTCATCTACAGTATCTGTATTGTTCTAATGCAATAACAATTTATTGTTATAAAGGAGGTCTTGTTAAAATACTTTGCCCTTCTGGTAATCGAAGCCGAAGCTGTAGTAATAAAGGTCGGTATAACTTGCAGATGCACATTGTAAAACTTTTTGTGATAAAAATAGCAGCATTATGCACAGAGCACAAACAAATAAATCCCATGGGCATCTTGTAAACTTAATCCCTCTATGCTTCATAAAGTTTATTACCTAATCTGGTCACGCGACTCTTAAATGCACCATCCGCGGTAGGATATTTTTAGATGTATACAATTGATTATATTAGATAATTCACTATTCACTATATGATATGATACGTACTGAAACTGAAATAATTTATTATGAAACAATAATTATTGTTTAAATTGATTTTAAATTGTTTACGTATTTATTTATACAAAATTATTTTAGCACACTCATATACTTACAAAATCATGAGCATAAATGAAATGTATCTTTGTATAAGTAGATAATCTGGTATATGAAATCACACTTGCTCTTGATGTGAGCACTTTTACTATGTATTTAACCCGGTCTGATGGTTATTAATAGTGCTTCGGTTATTCTGATTGAGTGGCTGAGCAGGCCTAAAGATATGCTTTCACCAGTATTTTAATGACTGAGTAGCCAGTCGCGACCATAAGCGACATTAGCAAAGCCCCCGGGGTAAGCATAGTCGCCACATGGTGTCATAACATAGGAAGCAATACCAGCCAAGTAGCTACCTCTTGTTCCTTGACAAATCAAGGGACCTCCACTGTCTCCCTGGAAGACCATCACATGAACCAATACGATGCAGTGAGAATTTTCCCAACTAATAATGTGAATATATTCATCTTATCTTAAGTACTTACATTGCAAGCGCTGCGACCTACTTCTCCCCCCGCGCATACCATACGATCAGTTATGGCCCAATCAATGGCACTGTAAATATCATTGCACTTGCTCTGTGAAACATAGGGAAGGTAAACTTCTTGTAAAATATTTGGGAGATGTCCTTGATTATTGTCGTATCCCCAACCCGAGACCGTGCATTCGCCACTTGGTGTTGAGCCCGTTTCGGCGAGGGAAATAGGTTGAACGTAGTTATTATAAGTCAAGTTGCTTACTAAGGTGATAACTCCATAGTCCCAGTCGATTGTATCCCTGAAATTAAAAATATTAGTATACTTGGATTTTGCTTTAAATTATTGAAATTGAGAAGGTATATATATATGCATGGACAAAATATATTTTATTACAGATTCCATCTCTCATGAAACACTGCAGACTTCCACATTCTGATTTGTTCGGTTCCTTCTGACTTTGACAAGTCATGATCTCCAGCAACGATCCTCATAGTTGTGGGGCTCAGACCAGTGTCGATGCAATGAGCTGCAGTGACTATCTTATTTGGGGCGATAATGCTCCCCCCGCATATGTGACCCCAATTTCCTAAACTCAAAGGCATTTGAAGGGAGACTTGATAGGGATGCGCATGAGGCATGGCATCATTACCGCCGACCACAAGAAGGTTGTTCTCTCCTCGAGTTGGAATCGATGGCCTGGGGTGCGAAATGCCTGGGAAGGCTGGAAATAAAATTCAGCGTATTACCCCATCACTTTTCTTATTACCAATATTTCTATGGAATAAATGTTGTTTAAATTTATTTAATTTTTCTTAAACTTACCAAGCACAGTTGAAAAGCAAAAAAGTATGAGTGTCGGGACCTTCATGTTGCAACTAGAACTTATGTACATCAACTGAAGTTCAAATTTAAATTAGCATTAAATACCTTGTGAAAATTGATGGATTGGTTGGGATATAGAGAACTGAGGTAATCTTATCGATATTCAGCCCGTACGTATCCCAACGCAATTAGCCATTACGGTAGTCCCATAAATAACTTTTTGCAAGCTGTAACTTCCAGAGTTTAATAGGGACGACAAAGTGTTGTCTGATAAACTTCATTACAATGATTGATATGGAATTTCCAAGAATTAATCGATAAGTTGTATTAGGTTTATTTTTGGAATACACCATTTTTTGCTCTTACAATGTGCACACGACAGGATAATGTTTTTAATGCCACGCAGTTCAAGCAAAGTCATATATTTTGTGGACAATAATTGTACCACAGGTTAAGTTAAAAAAAACGGAAAAAACTAAAAAGAAAACTGGCTTTCCATCCTTAAAAGTAACAAGGTTCCCTGGATTTATTGCTAACAAAATTGAGCATTGGAGATTTAATTAAAGAATTAATTTTAGATCCAAGATATATAATTTTTCAAAAGGAACTCTGCTATTATGTTGTCCAGTACAGTATGCGAATGCTTAATCAATAAATTATTTATACGGAGAGGAGCCAATCTCTGCCCAGAGCAACGTTTTCGAATCCATCCGGGTAATTATTTTTACCACAATCTGGCATCACGTAAGAATTAATTCCTGCAAGGTATTCACCTCGAAGTCCAGTGCATGTTAGTGGACCACCACTGTCACCCTGTTGAATTTGAAGTCAATTTTATAAATAAGTCTACAATAATTGCGTATGCATCTGAAGTATGTATACATACGACAACTAACACTTGATATTATATTATAAGCTAGCATCTGATGCATAAGTATAATAATTAGTTTAAAAAATTGAGGAATTTAGTTACGAACATCGCAAATGCTGCGGTCCCGTTGTCCGCCTGCACAGATAACGCGCTCAGTGATTGGCCAGTTGATGGGATTGTAGACCTTCTGACAATCATCACGAGGAACAATAGGAAGTTCGATTCTCTGAAGACTGCTCGGGACTCCACCGCCAGGACTGGTGTAGCCCCATCCGGATGCTGTACAGTTTCCACTTGGCACGACGTCATTATCCGCCAAATAGATGGGTTGAACATATTCATTGAATTTGAAGTTAGTAGCTACAGTAATGACTCCATAGTCCCAGTCTATTGTTTCACTAAAATAAATATTTGCGTTTTATTGTATAATTTAAATAAATAATAAATACATTACCAATACAAATTAAATATTAAATAAACAAACAATATAAGCTTGCATGTTTATAAATATAAAAAATCAACTTACTAGTCCCACTTGGGATGCCACACTGCAGATTTCCACATAGCATACTGTTCCGTGCCTTCAGGCGAGTAAATATTATGCTCACCAGCAGCAACTCTTAAGGTAGGAATGCTCAATCCAGTATCGATACAATGGGCAGCTGTTACAACTTTATTGGGACCGATGATGGACCCGCCACAAAAGTG
>JAQGAK010004099.1:0-13025 GCA_034696945.1 Lipothrix lubbocki
GCCGATGAGACATGTGATTGGTACTCTCAGAACAAGCAATAGCAGCAAAGCGGGTATAGGTATAACATCAACATACATACAATTCAAGAATATATTAGTATAGAAAGCTAAAAAGAGCAATGCTAAACCCTAGGGGTACCCGTCAAAAAAACTGACACTTTTACAATAATGCAAAAAAAAATAATATTTTTCAAAAAAATAAATAAATAATGAATAGTTGCTGTCGGCAAACGCCTAGGCAAATGAGTAAACACTCAATACATACTACATAATTCAACAAAATAACGAAATCAAAATTACTTGGGTACCCTGCAATATGATACTACAGATATACTATAATATATAGACGGGAATTTTTCGTAGTTTTTTACTAATCCATTTCGCAAAAGTCAAAATTTCATTTCGTAAATTTCGCGATTTCCAAAAATTCAATTTCGCAAATTTCGTGTTATATAGTTTTTATTGAAAACAAAGCAAATGTTGACATTGCATACATTTAAAACTTATTAGGCAAGAAATAAGCATCTAAATATTTACTTGAACTGACTATCATCATTCATCATCATCACTGTCGTCCACGGGAATTAACTGAAATTCAACTTCATTAAAAACCACGCGCATGTGAATAAAGATTCTCCTCCGTAAATCTTGACCGCTGTGGGGCAAGTAGCTTTTTTAAATACGAAAAACTCCTCTCAACTGAAGCGCTGCTGCTTGGGACACATAATGCTTTTATTGCCAATTCAGAAAAATTCGGCATTTCTCGACAAAATTTGATCCAAAATGCCATAACATCGATTTCAGGTTTTTTGCGGGAATTTTCCAAGTCACTAAGAGTTCGGTATTGAATAAGTTCTTCAATTGGCAAAGGTTTCACAGCAAATTTCTTGAGTGATACCGGGATTCCTTCATTAATATTTTCCGGGCAATATCGAGGATCCAGAATTTGGGCATCTTCCCAGAATTGCTTTGCTGGATGTTTTTGTTCAATATATAATGAAAGCTTGTCTGATGGTACGCCCAAATTTTTTAGCAAATTTTTAATTTGCTGCAAAACACTCCATACTAAACACGATAGAACAGAGTCCCCTTCTAGGTACTTAATAGACTTTGAGAGTCCTGGATAAACTGCACTTACTCTTTCCAACTGCTGTGCTAGGACTTCGCCATGATCTTTCAGCAATAGTTTAATTTGAGACACAACAGGTCCCTTATCCCCAGTACTTTCAATCCATTTTTGCAATACTTCAAAATTTTTCCAGTGGAAATCTCCGGCTTCTAGCCAC
This sequence comes from Lipothrix lubbocki, assembly GCA_034696945.1. NCBI lineage: Eukaryota > Metazoa > Arthropoda > Collembola > Symphypleona > Sminthuridae > Lipothrix > Lipothrix lubbocki. The sequence goes on from JAQGAK010004099.1 coordinate 1,287, forward strand.
GTTGCCCATCGTGTAAGCACTGGTGTTGGGGGGAGTTTATGTTGTTTACCACATGTTTGCATACATGCCAGATATTCTGTCTTCCTTGTTGGACATTTCAGCAGCGCTTTTTTCATAGATGAAATCAGCTTATCTGCAAATTCCATGGAGTTTCTTAATTCTTCTGACACTAAGTGCAAGACATGAGACCAACACGTCGTATGCATGAGTCTGAAAAAAATAAACCCGATAGGTACAATTGTTAATAATAATAGTTTCATATAATAATTATTAATTATTTAATACATTAAAATAAAATTATCTTTTAAAATGTAAATAATAATTAGTTGTATCATTATTAATTTCATTTATTTATTAAATTAGAATCAAGTTTTTTAAATCCTTTTTTTTATTTAACAATTAAAATAATACTGAAACCTTATTTTTTAAATTTAATTTCAAAATATCCAAGTATTCTAAAACATTTTAATAAGCATTAAAATGCAATAATTATTTAAACAAATTCAGATCATATAGTCATAATTATTCTTGAATCGATTCAATTAAGGAAATCGTACTATTTCGAACAAAAATATAGTTTACCTTGTGCAAATTCCGGACAACTTGTGTGCTGCTGAGACCATATATGGCGCGTTATCGGACACAAATACTAAAAAGTTATTGAATGGAATGTCCAATTTGTTTAAAGCTTCAATAGCGGATTGCGCTATTACTGTTGAATCAACTGTTTCCAAGAATTTCGTTGTCAGAAGGCGGAATCTGGAGTTTTGAGTCAATGGACGAACTAAAATATTTAACACTTTTCGAGCCAAAGAATCTATCGTCTCGTCCATTACCATGCAGATTTCTTTGCCCCTAAAATTGCAAAAATATATTTTTTATTCTAAATTTCATATCTACAATAAATTACAATCGTATATTTTGACTTAATAATTCGAAATTGAAGACTGATGATCAATTAGTATTGCCACCACGTAAATTTTATTGAAATAGTAAATATGCACTAATTTGCTAAAAATAATTTAGAAAAATTACCTGCAAAGTTCGATGGTTTGAGCAAGGTCATCGTTCCCGACCCCGTGAAGTTTAGTTCGAAGTGTCTTTTGACAAGGCAATCTATGACCATTTTTGACGTACTTCTTTATCCAATTTCTCATATGCTCGTTTTCAAATACATTAATGGGAATTCCAGATTTAACTGCTGCGTGAGCCAGATCATCCCACTGAGTCGAAAACTCCAAGAGAGCTCCGTCACTTTTCAATGTCATACTTGATGCTGCACCATCTAAAAAAATAAAGCAATTTTGTTGTGAATTTTAAAAGCAATGCATACAAATATAAAACAGTAACAACAAATAAAATAAAATAATTTTAATGAAAATGTTATTTTGTATGTACTTACCAACCCACCCAATATGTTTCTTAGCTTGATATAGGTGCTTGGAAATCGTATCCTTTCTGTCATGTGCCACGAATTCGTTACATTTAGGACACCAAAGTTTATCACTGCGAATTTCTAAGCCACAATCCGGAAATTGCTTCAGTCGTTCAGAAGCCGTCTTTTTTGTTTTACTTTTTTTCATTTTTGAAAAGATTTATAAATTTTAACAATAAATGGAAACAAAGAATTGACGAACGGCAATGCCTCAGTAAAACGTTTCACGAAGTATGCAGGGATCGAAGGTTGCCTCTTTTTAGCAATCATTGAGTAATAGTTAGAGTATTCCACCATACAGACGTTTGCAATAATTTCAATGATTAAACTCAATTTCAAAATCACTCCGGGGTGAAATGCGACTTTGCCTTGTGACAATATTGTCGTATTTATCTGAGAAACATGGTATTAAATAATTTAAAATTTTTAAATTTACTTTTTGTCATCAAAATTTCCATTTCGTAAAAAGATACCTGATTTCGCAATTTTATTTTCATTTCGCAAATTTCGCAAATTTCGTAAAATATTTTTTCAGTTTCGTATTCTACAAATGTCAGGGGTCATATTTTACCTAGATGGGAGTACCCTAACGATTCGTTTTAAAAATTTCGTATTTTTCGCAAAATCCCAAGCCTATTCATTAAGTTCAAAAAACTGTCCTGCTTAGCAAATAATGGATAATCGATAAATTAATCAAAATACATGACTGATAAAATCATAAATTTCCTGCTGATCTTGTGGTGATTTTTGAAGATTTTATTGGTTTTTAGGAGATTTTATTGATTTTTAGGGGATTTTATTGATTTTTAGGGGATTTTTTGAATTTATGTGATTTTATGAATTTACTGGCGAATTCATGGATTTACTGTAGATTCATGAATTTACTGTTGATTTCATAAATTTGCTGTGGATTCATGAATTAACTGCTGACTTTGTATATTTTTACTGCTAGTTTATTTACTGGTGATTTCTCTCATATTTACTGGGGGTTTAAATATATCCCTAAATAAACAAAATCCACGAAAAGATATGTGCGGTGATTAATTGCAAATAAGAAAAGTAAATAATAAATTTGCTGATTGCCTTTGAGCGAAAGTGTGTCAAATATCGGAAGCACATTTATCAAATCTAATGTAAATAAATGCATTTTTTATTACAATTCTCCTTATTCAGTTTCTAATCCTTAATCTAAGCCTGTTAAATATAACAGATTTCAATTTCGTTAAAAGATTTTTACCATTTTAATTCAACTTGTATTAAAGTTTGCCAATATTTAAACAATAAATGCACCTATTATTAAAATTAATTGTATTTCCTACGGAAATATTGTTTAAACGTTTTTCTGTGTCCAGCAAAATTTTAACTTAAAAATGTATGTTATGGAAATTTTGCATCGTTTAGCATTGTTTGTAATGCTAAATAAATAGGTCAACCAAAAAACACTGTAGTAGTCTTAGCCCAATGCTTTATCAAACGAATGATGTAAATATTTTGTAGTTAAGGCTTTACAAATATTAAAAATAAAAAATGTGACAAATCAGTGGGGAATTTTTTACCGTATTTAGGCTCTCCATATAATTGACCGCAATACAAATCCACCAAATCGAGTCAAAACTAATAATTGTAGAAATAATAAGAAAAAATAAGTTTTTGTTTTATATGACGTGTTAATGCTGCACTATCTTTAAGCCCGTGCTTAGGACGGGAAAACAATCTGATTATTCGTATTATGTATGGCGCGAGCATTTGAAATCTTAGAGATTTACGGCGAATATAGGTTAAGATGGAGATAGCCCATCTTGCACCTCAAGTAGCGATGAATTTATCCGAATTAACAAAAAGAGTACAATAACAGACGTACATATATATATGAATATATACATTCTCGATTTAGAAACGTTTATTTTTTCGAACGTATGTCAGTATGTAATTACATATGTATATACATATTGGTACAGAATAATTGATTTTTATTTCCAATTAATTTAATATTTACATGACCCCTGGAATTTTATTTATTTCAAATCTGTCAGGTAATCGTACACCGGGAATTACAGTTCTCGTAAGACGGACCTATTGAACACCGGGTAGTACAGCTCACGCTAGATGGGCTGTTAATGGGCGGTGCATTCACCATTCCCACCGTTTTACCACTACCGCCCCCACCAGTCTGCATGAATTTTTCCAGTTTGAGTAGAAGGTCCATTAGGTCAATTCCATGTTTCTTGGCATACCCAACGAGCTTTGTCACTTCCGGGAGAGCTCTAAATTTTTGGAAGCCTGCTGCCCACTTGATGTCTGCCATCGACTGAATATTCTCCTGCTGCTCTTCGTACGACGGACCGTCGAACATTACGTTGTCTAAATCTAAAATAATTCAATGAGCACAAATACATTTAAAAAATTGGATTTTATTTTAATTAAAATACTTTTTTTCTAACAATTACGAATTTAAAATATTTCTAGCGGAGAATTTAGAAAATTCACAATGACGAGGCCTGTCATTATGCGCTTGTATCGAATTTAGATTAAAGATAATAATTATAAATACTTACTCCATCCCTCAATTTCCGCATCAATTAAATCGTTGTCGACAACAACTTGTGATCCTAGCGGGAATCCTTGGGTAGTCAGAAAAGTGAGGGAAATTAAAAAAATTAATCGGATCATGATTTAATTCATTAATTGGAAATTGAAAAAAATTATTTTGGAAACTTGCTGTTGTTTAAATGATAACCAAATGTGAAGTTCTAGTTTTTTACTACCCGTGTAACCCAATGCAAAAATTCCTTTATATACGCCAAGATATTTATTGTAGTTGAATGAACTGAATATATCCACAGTGAATTAAACACTCCAAATAAACTTATCTTTTAAACAAACAATTTTCCAGGTCAAATCAATCTGAAGTTATTATTGTATTTGCGGGTTGTTGTCGTGTTGGAGCATGATATGATTTTAGAACAATTAGCACAATAAATAAAAAATATTTTTTTAAAATCTCGCTTTTCACACAAGAGTTGTACTGATAAAGCAGTTGTGGATTGTTCGAAATCAGACCAAACATGATTTTTTTGGAGTCGTTGGACTGCAAAGCGCGATTGCATAATAATTACATGTAAGTAAATATATAATTTTGTTTTTCGAGGGAAATTGTGTCAAATGGCAGTATAGCCTACCTATCCAATCTGAATAAATGCAATACAAATAAACATATCTTGTCATTTTGTGTTCTGGCAATAGGCAATTCTCTTTGAGAAATTCTATCTTAATCTCATATTTCCACAATAGGAATTAAGTTCAAAATGCAATTTTTTTTTTCGATTATTACAACAGGCATATACAGACTGTAATTATTTCAAAACCCTGAATATAGACGCTCTATGCGTGTTTTAAAAATAATTAGTTTGTAATTTTCAATGAATGAGATGAAAGAAGATTGTGTGGATGTACATACATACTAATAGTATTCCTTGAGTAAATGCGATTCGCATTTACTCAAGGAATTTAGGTTTGTATTATAAATTATAATGTTATTTACTGATGGAGGTACTTGTTCGATATGACTAAAATTTACCGAGTCCATCTAAATGGGCGTCATTTCTGTGAACCCGGAGGTGACACAAGAGATAACATTTGAAAGAGGATTTTTCTTAATAAACCAAAATATGTAATAATTGCAATATAGTATTTGATGCTTTGCTATATAAGATCTGTATTAAATAGTTCTATATAAGTACATATTATAGTACACATGTTGATAGCAAGGAAATCACGCCATGCCAGTATAAAGCCCCATTTAATTGCTGTATGATTTCCAAATGAAGCAACACTGCGGATGAAAGTTCCAGAAAAAAATACACAGATTTAGGGTAGAAGTGTACAAAAGCTTTGCCGATCCGACGTATTGACCTTGTACGTAATAACTCTTATATAACGAGGATGCGTGAGTGATAACTGTCAACTATACACTGTCATGACCGTTTACATCTTCATCTCTTGAGTTACAGCGCGGTGACTTACCATTACCATCCCAAGATTTCTCTTCTCCGGGTGACGTACAGTGAGGTAAGTATTTCGACTTTAAATTGAATTTGCATTTTAATCGTATGTGCATCGCATATGTAGCCTAATACCTTAAAAAATTTATTCATCATTTGCAAAACTAAATAATAGTAAAAATAATATAATACTCAGTTTCTTGATTTTCCAGCTTATACAATGGCAGGCACAACTTTTCCGATGTACGTTATAGACGCCTTCCCTACTGGCAACAATGATGTTTTCACTGGGGGACCAGCGGCCATTGTTATTTTACAATACGATGTGAGAATTATTTCTTAACATTCTTCGATTAGTTCCATTATTATAAATTGAGCTTGTATAATAGAACAACTGTAAATTTATGTGTAAATCGTTTGCACGACGTTGTAACCACACAAATTGTGTCATAAAGGATGAAATCTCAGACGATGCTAAGCAGAAACTTGCCACGTCGATGAATCTCAGCGAAACGGCGTATGTGTCCTTAGCATGGACAAAACCTGAAAGTGGCGGCGCTGAAGTAAATGGCGACATCAACGACGAAAGCAAAACCATCAAAAGGACGTTGCGGTGGTTCACGCCAGCGGAAGAAGTTCCTTTGTGCGGTCATGCAACGCAAGCTTCAGCCAAAGCTGTGCTGAAGCATTTCCAAATTCTTAACAATACAGAAGAATTGCTCTTGAATCGAATTGATTTCGATACGAAATTCAAGGGAACTCTGTCGGCGACGTTTAGGAAAGAAAAGAATATGGAATTAATTACTATTTCTCTTCCCGCCAACCCGACGGTTGGAATTGACATAGGCAAAGCCACGTGGGCGCCAAATTTCTTGAAACATCTCCTCGGGCCAGCTTTTCCGGATCCCATGGCTGCTGTCCAAGATCTTCAAGTCGCCCCAGATCAAGCGCATTACCTGCTGGTCCGCTTAAAGCGCGTCGAGGGGGAGAAACCTGAAGTTACCCTGCGCCGCGTGGCTCCAAGCAGCCAAGGAATTTTAGAATCCGACACGAGCCCAGTAGATGTCCATCTTACCATGGTGACCATTGAAGGGGAAGGCGTGTCCAGTCCCGACTTCTACTGCAGGATCTTCTGTCCCTATTTTGGCGTCCCAGAAGATCCCGTTTGTGGGTCTGCGCAAACTCTTCTTACGTCTTACTGGACCCGCGAATTGAAGAAAGAAGGGCAGGCGCTGAAAATCCGCCAGTTGTCGCCACGCGGTGGGCAGTCCTTGGGGCTTCGAGATAGGAATGTAGTGACGCTTACTGGAACTGCCAGAGTTGTAATTGAAGGTGTGCTAAAATTGTAAAAAGTGAGTAAAATGGAAATAAAATAATGAAATTCAAATGAAAATATGGAAGTCAATAAACCGAACGAGACGTTGTACGTAGGTTAAAATCACTTAAATCTTTACACAGGTGCGCAAATATGTTATTAAATAATGACAACCCAATTATAAAGACAAAATAATGGAATTAGGACTAACTATGATAAATATTATTATTTATTTTTCGGGCGACTTGCAATAAAAATTGATTGTGATTGCTTTTAAGTATTTACCCAAGGTGGCCGGTGTGGATGGGTTTGGTTGGAAATATATTACCGGGGCGGGTCAATTTACAGTACAAATTTGTGTAGAACTTGAGAACATGTGGTGCTGGAATGCTTGTCGAATGGCTCATTGTCATTAGCAAGCGATTTTATTTTGAATACAGAATACAGAACGTTTGCTCCTCATAAAATTGTTGTATTGACCTAAGGGGATGTTTCGGTTTGCAAATAAATTAATGTATCGCGTCAGATGAAAATACAAGTTCGAGTACAACTTAGGATAATCTTACATACACATGCATATGTACGACATACAGTGGAGCCTCGTTATAACGGTCCTCTATATAAGAGCAGACTCCCTAAAACGGCTACAATTTTTCTGCCCTATAGAATTAAATGTATACACAAAAAATTTTGGCTCTTATAAGATCACTTCTTTATAACGGTCAATCTTAGCCGCTTTATGGGGTGCCGTTCTAAGGAGTTTTTGCTTTAATGAAATTAGCACTAACACTACTAATTAAAGTGGGATTAAAAAAATAAATTTTCATTTTCTTATGTTTCGCACGCAATTCTGCCAAAATATACTTATAAAATAATTAGGAAAGAGCTCAATGTTTAAAAATGTGAATGACAGATCTCAGAAATAACATTCACCTAAGTATATGTAATCTTTCATTGAGTATTATGCAGCGCGTTCGTTTAAAGCACACAAGCTGATAATAAAGCCAGCTTTAAAGCGAAAGCACAGTATATTTACATACAATTTTCAACGTTGTACATTGTGAGAATTGATAACCAATAATACAGATAGTGGAACATTGGGACTCTAATTTTGTACATGCTATATTTGGCCTTTCATCATCTGCCGTACGCTGTACGTTAGATTTCCCATGCACTAGAGGAGGGGTGATATAATAACATTACACTAAAACACTAAGCATTTTCTTTTATGTTGTAAATCCCATGTTTTATAGTTTTAAAGTGAATCTTAATTGTACCCAAGTAAAGTTAAGCTTACAATTAATGCATAATAGCGCGGGCCGTGCAATGAGTATATTTATACTAAAAGTATATCACGCTATGCTTGCATAACCCTATAAATTTTTCAGTCCTATATGAAGTCATCCTGAATCAAAGTTCCAGAAATAAAAGATTATCTAAGCACATAGGAGCAGGCCAGCAGACTTTCAATCAAACTTTACTATTGACCTTGTAATACGACTTATACAACGAGAATATTAAACGTTAACTGTTACATGTTCCCCTAAAAGCTGTATAATATGTATGTGTCGTAACGACGATAATTTATTGTCACAATCTCTATGCGTGTATCCTTTTGATTACTGTATCTGCAGACTTGGCTGATTTGACACTTTAGATCTTCGTCGAGTGAGTTGCCGTGTGCAGTAACGTCTATCCTTGAGAATTCTCTCCTTTTGAAGTGACTCAACGGGGTAAATCTTTTTTATTTTCAAAAAATATAATTTGCCGTATGTATAATGATATGTGTGGTTTAATATTTCTTTAGTGATATTATGCTTATGCGACAATTATTAATTAAACATTTTGTATTACAAACCGTTTCTATTTTCCAGCTTACAATGGCAGGCACAACCTTACCGATCTACGTTATTGACGCCTTCCCCACAGGCAATAATGACGTTTTCACTGGTGGACCGGCCGCCGTTGTGATTTTACAGTATGATGTGAGAATATTTTCTGAATAGCTTTAATTTTTATTAATTTCCGTAATGTATTTAATAGTCCTTTAAAGTAATTTGATCGATTTGCATCATGTCGGCGAAGGATCCAAAGTACAAATTTCTATCCCTTCAACGTTGAAATTGGTACTTTTTGATACTTTACCGACCATTAACAATAATTTTATTTCCAAAAATATTGTTTTTGTATATACATTTTATTTACATATAAAATTTGTATAGGATGATATGTCCGAAGATGCGAAGCAGAAACTGGCCACATCGATGAATCTCAGCGAAACGGCGTTTGTGTCGTTGGCATGGAAAAAACCTCAAACAGGTGGCGCTGAAGTAAATGACGACTTTAACGACGAAACCAAAATCATCAAAAGGACCTTGCGGTGGTTCACCCCGGCAACAGAAGTTCCATTGTGCGGCCATGCAACGCAAGCTTCTGCCAAAGCGCTGCTGAAGCATTACCAAGTCCTTAACAACACTGGGGAATTACTCTTGAATCGCGTCGATTTCGAAACAAAATTCAAAGGGACCCTATCTGCGACGTTCAAAAAAGAAAATGACGCGGAATTAATTACGATTTCTCTTCCCGCCAACCCGACGGTTGGAATCGACATCGGCACAGCCACGTGGGCTCCGAACTTTATGAAACAAGTCCTCGGGCCATCCTTTCCTGATCCAATTGGTTCTGTTCAAGATCTTCAAGTCGCCCCAGACCAAGCCAATTACCTACTAGTACGCTTGAAGCGCGTGGAGGGGGAGAAGCCTGAAGCAACTATGCGCCGCGTGGCTCCGAACATGCAAGGAATTCTCGATTCCGACACGAGCCCAGTAAATGCCTATCTTACCATTGTGACCATTGAAGGGGAAGGAGGCGGGTCCGGTCCGGATTTCTACTGCAGGATCTTCTGCCCCTATTATGGTATTCCAGAAGATCCCGTTACCGGGTCTGCGCACACTCTCCTCACGTCCTACTGGACCCGCGAATTGAAGAAAGAAGGTCAAGGGCTGAAAGTCCGCCAGTCGTCACCTCGAGGCGGGCAGTCATTAGGACTTCGAGATGGGAATGTAGTGACGCTTACTGGAACTGCCAGAGTTGTAATTGAGGGAAAGTTAAAATTGTGAAAAGAATCAGTAGTAAACAAAATGGAAATAAAATCTTAAATCTTCAAGGTTGTAGATTTTAATCGAAATTTAATAAAACTACATTTGTCCTTACAACATAAGAAATCTTTAATACAATTTTTGATTGAATTAATTCAGCATATATATAATTAAATCCGACATCCTCATATATTGCCCTTTACTTACAGAATTGTATATTTGTTAAAATCGCATTCTAATTTTATAATTTTAATACAATAATAATTATTTATTACTATAACTACTATTCTAATACGCAGTCCAAATATCTAGAATCATGTAATTTGTCCGATATATCATATGTATATTGTATATGGAAAGTTCTATTTTCTATTCGTCCCTATAGTTTTCATATGTTTTATAGGATCAATTATTAATAATTATCGCTCAGTTGATAAATCGTTACTGATGACAATTTGATTGATTGATTGGCCGATTGAAGGGGATTTATGAAGTTTAATTGACGCGATGTCGAAAACAGAGGAACAATTTGTTCATCAGATAAAGATTGTATAGTGATGACGATAATTGCAATCAACGGGTAATTCCTAGGTCTAAATTTAACAACAAATGATTATTGAATATTTTCACATATGGTAATTATGAAAATATATGGAGTACTAATGAATTATCTACAAAACCTGAATTATTATATGCGCTTATGGGTTCAATCAATGATAATTAATGCAGTATTCTGAAAAATTGAGCCACAGCGATGATTACAATTGACCTCAGGTAATAAATTAAATTAGTATTTTAATATCTTAGCCATGAAGAATTCAAGAATTAATGCATTAATAATTAAATTACATTATTAGTCATAGACCCTGAACCTCCAGATGTACATCAAACCTTTGCTTCATTGACCAAGACCAAAAATCATTTTTATTGTTGAGATGGATCCGGCCATGAATGACCATCATAGAATATTGAAGTTCTTGTTCTGATAACTGAAAATTTGCGATAATAATAAATAACAATTATTTGTTATCGATGTTCTTCACTCATGAAATCCCCAGTGATGCTGCTGTCTACCTGAAATGATTAAACTCCATCATAGATAATTGACTTACGCATTTGCAATAGCTTTGGGATTCACTCGAACAAGGTCGGTTGACCCGTGAAAAGTTTTATTGGAGCTACTGATTCCGAATAAAACAATCGCAGCTATGAGAGGGACAATTGCTGGAATAATTTTGGTCGTCACGACGGTGATCCTTTGCTGTAGGGCGGAAATCTCGGATCCGAATTCGGATGAAGGCACTCATGTCCCTACTTATATTACGATTAAAAATGGAACGATTAGAGGATTCACTGCAAGGTCTTCCAACAACAATACCATTTATTCTTACATGAAGATTCCGTTTGCGAAGCCTCCAGTTGGAGATCTCCGATTTAAGGTAAACGATTGAAACCATTTTGGACAAATTCTGTAAATTAAATAAATAAAAAAAATAATTAAATTATCTAAAAACTAATTTCTGTTAAATGAAAAAATCATGTGTTTATAGTGAGTTGATTCGGAAAGAACTATAATAATTAATTCCATGTTAATATTTAAAATCATATTATAAATTCTAAAAATTTTTAATAATTTTAATTTATAATTTGTTACAGAACCCAGAATCTACAGACGGTTGGGGAAAGGAAGAATTGGATGGGACCCAATTGACCCCTGCCTGCCCCCAATATCTCACTGGAGTTGTCCTTGCAAATGAAGATTGTCTTTATTTGAACGTTTACTCCTCCCGAAATGGAAGCGACTCCGACAGGCTACCCGCTCCCGTCATGGTATTCTTTTACGGTGGAGCCTTCGTCCTTGGAGAAACCTCTTATTACACTGGAAATCGA
>JAQGAK010004100.1:0-13024 GCA_034696945.1 Lipothrix lubbocki
GTCATTTAAAATATTTATTTAGAACAGAATATAACTCATCGCTTGGTAAAAATGAAATCATTAAACCATGAAATTTTTTTAATAATATTTTCTGGGCAACTGTAATAATAGCCATTTGTCATTAAATAATAATAATTCCAAGTGTGGTATTTTTAATGTTTCCAAATTAATTTATTACTAATTTCAGAGTAATTAATCCCCATTTGCATCGTTCTAATCCTAATTTTTATTTTACTAAAATTACCGCAAATTATTAGAGTTCGCTTTATCTGGATTCAGAGCTTGCTGCTTCCGGATCCGCAATGTAATTCTTTGGTGTATTATTGAATCCAGGGGTGCTTTAAAGAATCCTGCAAGAAATTAACAAAATCAAATTAATTCAAATCTTGTAAAAATTAATTCGATGACAGTCTCTGGATTAAGCATATCATCGTAGGTGAAAATGCAAAGTGTGTTTCTCTGAAGTGGCGGACATCCAATATCATTTTAGTGACAAGATTGGGGAACTTCAGTATTAATTTACAATTGTCATGACATTAAAATTTTAAATACAAAATCCGTTTCGGTTTACAATTTATTTCAAAGTCGGAAGATCCAATTTTGCGCTGAATTTATATTTAATATCCAGCCCTGCAATGAGTCACGTGGAGATACACACTTTGCATCGTAACTGTTTGTACGTACTTTAAAAAAAATTAACTTCGATTATAATAATAATATTAAAATAGTAGTAATAGTAATGAAATATATACAATACAAGTACGCGTCTAATTAATAAAAACATTTGCACCATTCATTACCTAAACAATTCCGAGTGCGGGTCGTCCCAATACACGCAGTTTCTGCCTCCGTCAGCAATTTTGAGGGGATTACAAAATTATCAATATCTTCAGGACTGATTTTGGGTTATCGAATAAGCATCAATGGTCTCTTTAATAATTTATGGAGTTGTTCTGTGATAATTTTTTAACGTTTTAGAACAATTCCACTGCTCCTGTCGGAAAAAATAAAAATAAATCCGTTTATTACAAAAGAGTTAAATAATGTAAACAAGAATAAAAATAATACAGCATTAAATACACGATTATTTAAAATAGGTAGTTATTATAAATTAATTATCAAAATTAAAATAAATATAAATAATAAAAAAAATCACCATCGACTAGTTTTTGTTAAAGTGTAAAAAGGAAAGCATGCATCGTGTATTTTAAATTAATATGTCTAATAATTACAACTCACCCATTACTATTAAAATCATCACCAGAAGCAAGATGTCTTCAGATTACTTTTATGCGTTAGCAAAGACTCCGTCGAAGTTAAATATCGTTTATTCGTATAAGATCAAGAAACATTCAATTCTAACTATTACGATTAGTTTTGTTCTAGTCAGTGTGTCTTCACAAGTATTCTGGAATGCAGGAAATTAACTTAAACATTATTTTGATTTCCCCGCCAAAACCGTCAGATTTTAATTTACCGGTATGTTTTAAGAATTGATTGTATTTTATATATTAGAATGTAAAATAGTAAGTTCTTGTGCCTATCAAATGTTATTTCAAAAAACTTCAACTTTTGAAAATTGTAATTTCTTATGCAAATTAACACGTGAAATTTTAAAGAAGACGTGGTCCCCCCTTACTTCTTTTCACCGGTCCAACACCTTTGGTTGGCTATAACTCCGACACAGGGGCGAAGTGGCACGAACTTTAATGTTTGTTTCTTATGTATTGCAAATACCTACATCCTTGTAAAATTTCAGATCCGTAGCTCTCGGACAAGAGAAAAACTGTACTTGTTAGCTCGTAAAGGTTAATACAGTTAATGTGTGTAAGAAAGAGTATAAAATATGTAGGAACAAGTAGAGTTGGCAATATGAAAATGCCCTCTTGTTTCTGCCCGCCCTGCTGAAAATGTCCTGCCCACTTGGCAAAAGGCCAAAACATCTGCCCAATGATTTTCAAATTGCCAACACTAGGAACATGTACATGTTTAGTTTTGTCATTGGGTGATAGCAAAGATACAATAATGGTGTCAACTCAACACTTTGAGGAATATAATATGAGATTAAAAATTGTGTCAAACATTATGTAACTTTTTTATTTCCCGCGACCTTATGCGTGGTAATCAACTGGAGAATGTCAAATTCTTTTCAAAACAGAATCGGAAAAAATTGGTAGAAAATAGGAATCCGAATTCTTATTTGGATCTTTAAATTCAAATTTGGATTAAAACTCGGATACTACAATTCGAGAAATAGAAATCCCGATTTAAATAGAATAAAGTTGGGATATTTTTTTAGCCAAATATAGTACATTTTTTCAAAATCAGCCCCATTTACGTAAAACGAAGTATGTATAATGTAGGTACATTAGTATACGTACGTATACGTATCTATACGTATGTATATATATATTTAAACATATGTATATAAGTAAGGCCGTGACTTTTTAGCAATTTTTGTCCCCCAATTTTGTAATTTCGATTTTTAACTTTGAAAATTTTGCATTTTACGTTTTTACGCAGTAATAGGGCATAGGGCACACATTGTTACAAAATTGTTTAAATTCCGACTACTGTACATGTGATAATAGAAGATAAACAGTGGTTCTAATACATTTGCTTTTAAACAAAGAATTAAATTTGAAATATATGCACGTTTTCATATAATTCATCAACATTTACCAAAGGACAGTTACAGACATTATAAATTATAACCCAGTTCTATTTTTGATCGATCTCTTGTCTCTGCAATATGAAATGCATAATTTGTTCACAAACTTAAATTCTTGCATGTTTCAAGTGCAGTGACATTTTGCTTGTCGAGTACTAATTTGCAAGGAATTACTTTTATTATTATTTTATTTGTATTTCGAACTTTTAAATTACGCCTACAGGGAGGACAAAAATCTGTTAATGAGATTCAAAAAGTGCCAAAATATGGCTAATCTGGTGTTAATTGTTTGGATTTCGCAAATAATTTTATATATTTCCAGTTTTGAAATGTACATACAATAGTTTGGGGTTAATATTTACGTGGAGAAGAATCTAGCACACCGTTTTAAAACTTCCCCTTTATCAAAATTCTCGGCCTTATAAAATTATACGTTTTTGATCTGTAGATAAATACAGGTTTCCGTATTTGATAATTTAATAAGTTCTATATTCGAAAAAAAGAATTATCTATTATTACAAATGAAATTATTGTAATGCAGATAATTATTTTAATTATTAAATTATTATTAAATTATTATAATATTATAATCATGTAAATTATCAGGGGAAAAACCGGAAAAAAATTCAAATTAGATATTGTATTGTATGGTTTGGAAAAGAATTTTTAATTATTTTAATGCGATGTTGAACGCAATTAAATCATTTGATTGCAAAATAGCTCGACATTATAAAAGGTTATCACTTTCACTGGAAAATTAAAGAATTGGTGTTCATTAAAAGCTTCCTTCGCTAAAATAGTACATATAGTACAGTGGCCCCAAAAAAGTACAACATAGGACACAAAAAATCACATAGTACACAGGGCTGAAAAACAGTACTGTACTATATGAAATAGTACGTCCCCCATCTTTACTGAAATCGTACGAACAGGTTGCGGACCAAATTTACCATTATCCTCTAATAACTAAGCAAAATTTTTTAGAGTAAATGTCAAATAATAGTGTAAATATTAAAATTTAATTAAGCAAATAATTTTTTAAAAAGTAAATGGTATTATTATTATAAATTTTGATAAACTGCAGCTGAAATTATTTCAATGTCAAATGGCATCCTGCACTGCACATGTAACTCTAAAGCTAACTTCACTTCTTCTTTCTATTTGTACAAAGCTGTAATACAGTTTTATTTGTGTCTCACGCCTTCACGTACGCACACTCACATGCAAAGCTTAACTATAATAAAAATTGTATATGCACAGTAATAGAATAATATATTGAAATAACGACTATCCGCGTTTGGCACATTAGAATTTTAATGAGAAAAAGTTTCTTCATCTGTGTTTTGTGGAGGATTTGTCTACGTATTTATTTTGAATAGACCTTATATGAATGAAACTTCTATCCAAAACTCGCAGCTGCAGTCACATTTCCACACACAAACGCACATGCTCAACACATAAAATATAGAGAAAAAGAGATCGATAGACAATATGTATTGAGGAGAAACTGCGCACAGCCAAGTCTGCCTTATATGTATTTTGCTCTATCTGCATTACATTGTGTGAGGGGAGAGACTCCATCCCAAAAGATATCCGGTGTGCCAGCATTGAGGGTGATTCAGTAATAGGGGTTAAATATTTACAAAATAGTAACAAAATACAAAAATAAGTTTCTTTTCCTATTATTATTGTGAATGAATGAATATCATTTGTAGAGAATTTAATATAAGAATGAATTTATTAATTTTATTTCCAATAAATTCAACGGAAACTCTCTCATGTTCCTAATGCGGGTTGCTTCAGCAGCATGCGTTTATTCCAGTACATACAATGTCTGTGCATGGAAGCTTCGGTTGGTGTTGCTGCTCATGCTCAATTCCCAGCAGTTACTTTCCGTCGGACTCGGAGCTTGGAAAAAGGAAATAGAGTAGCAATATTATAGACGGTATAGATGAAACGTGTTCACAGCAGGGGAAAATGAAACTGACAAGTAACATTCTCGGGGTGCCGTACAGCTACAGATTTGAAATTTTTACACGAAGTAGACATTTAGTAAGGTACACTTACCCTACAATCCTTTCGTGCGGGTTCCCCCTTTTTATCGAGTTATAGCCCCCCAAATGTAAAAAGTCAATTTATGTTAGTAAGGGGGGACCACGTCTTCATTAAAATTTTGCATGTTAATTTCCATAAGAAATTAAAATTTTCAAAACTCGATGCAATTTCCGAAACGCCTTATAAAGCCGTAAATAGCATGTTAACCAAACGCAGGTTCCCAAACCCTCTCCGATTTCAGTAAAATTTTCAAGAAATCTTCTCTTAAGTAAATCTGTATTATGTTAACTGGGGAAGTTCCAGGAAATCGCCACCACTTGACTTTCAGGTCACCAAACATTTGACCCAGGTCAAACTTCAAACTCTCACCGATTTTAATAAAATTTTCAAAAAATCTTCCTGTACGTAAATCAATATTAGGTCAAACGGGGAAGTTCCAGAAAATCGCCACGACTTGACGTTCAGGTCACCGACAATTACAGCATTAACAATTTGCTTAACGTAATATTACTAGGGTTTTGTATTTTTAATATACAAAACAAGCGCGAAGGTGCTCCTCCAGATTGCTCTCATACACCACAGTTCCAGAAAGCACCAGCGCTAAGGTGATCAGCAAAAAATGATATTTTTTGAAAATATTTAGGCTAATGCCCAAAGTGCCTGCCCAATATGCTCTAAATGCCGGGCAGACGTTGGGCATTTTGGGCATGCCCACGGGCACGTTTTTGAAGGAAGGCGCGGGGCATTTCAAAATTGTCAACTTAGGACACTGCCACCTCAAAATTTATTCCTGGGGTGACAAATTATGCGTATGTCACCCCATAAATTTTAAATAATTAAATTTACTAAATTGTTAAATAATCATATAGTGAAGTTGCCCTGATATCAGGAATACAAAAAAATCAAACAATATCAATAATACTTTTAAAGTCGATTCGCGGTGTGTATTTATTTGTTTCTCAACTTACGTTTAAGATAACTTGTTTAGATCTAACAAATCGAGTTACGCCCAAGTAAATCGCATAACATAATTTATAGCACCTTTCTGTATTTCAAAATATTTGATGCATTTAAAATCATAATGTTCTCCTAATACTTGCTATTACAGTTTACATTTTCATGTTTTTAATACTGCTTCTGTATTTTGTTCAGTGAGTCAAAATTTAAACCACGTGTCTTGTCAAATGAAATCTTGTAAAATCAACGTTTAAATTTTTTTATAGCATATACAAAATCATAATATATATAAAATATTCATAAACTTCTACAAATTATTCCCCATTTTTCTCATTCTTGCGCTGACGATGTTCACAAAATGTGTTCGAAAGCTTGCCTTTAGTAAATGCCTATAATTTACTCCAATAAACCACGTATCAATTTCTTAAACATGTATTCTAAAATTAAAATTTGCTTTACTCACAATTAGATTGACGTTTATTTACGTTTGTCAAAATCGTTTATCAAATTTAGAGAAAAAGGAAAATAAAAGATTGTTCGTAAATGCAATTAATTAGCAAATTTTAATGCATACGAATTGTTTTAATGAAACGTTGTATGCCAATACGGCTGCCATATGGTCACATTGTTATGTACTTTGACGTGATCACATTGCAGTATAGACGCACATAAAGATAGGGATATGTAAGTCATAGGCAATGGTACTTATCTTTAGGACGTGGATTTGGCCAGGATAGAGGATTCGTTGGGCCTCGTTTTCTGCGGGATAAGCGGCTTCCAGAATCTTCTCGGAACTGTAGCAATCGAGCGGGTCTACAAAAACAATAATAATAATCATTTTATAGAGTCATAGCTAAATTTCGTTTGTCTATTATTATTTAATTTTAAAAAATACTCAAATATTATAACGGACTGGCATATAAGTCAATGCGGTATTGGTAATTAAATACACTCACCATTTAGAATGATTTGAAAAGGGTTAGTTTTCAGAAAAAATTCAAACTGAAACAACAGCAACGCTGGCAACGCAGCAGCTCGGTCAAAGAATATCCCATCGTGTTATTCTTTTGGAAGGTTAAATTGTTGCGATTGTTTTGGTTAATTTTGAACAGCGACAATAATTTCCTAAAATTTTGCCGTAATTACACATTCAGGCCCAGAAAGTATTTCCATGGACACACGGTGTAGGTTTTTATCACCAAATGGTGGACTGGTTGGTCTAGACGAAGATCACAAATATTCCAACAGAGATACTAAAATTGTCGTGTTATACCAATAATTCGAAAAAAAATAAAATGAGCAAAATTGAATTTGATATATAAATGTTTAGGGCCTAAAGCAACGTAAAATTTGCAATTTGGTTAAATGTTTAGCCAAAACCTAAAATGTTGACAAATGTTCTTCAAGTAACGAATAATTAGGACTGATCACTAGCGTAGTAAGCAGGAGACGAAGAGACCATGGAAATTATTTGCTTCCTTATAGCGATATGTGTATAAATATTTATACAATAATTGTAAACGCCAATATCAAATTACAAACACTGTCGTAGGTCGTCGTATTTTCTGAACTGTGTATGTTGTGTGCCTACGGACTATTACGTTTGCGCATTAAAAGTTGTGCTGCTATTCTGTAACTAGCCTTTACAATTATCATGCAGGGCTGGGACTGTTACGCATTTATTTGTCTGAAAATGTTGCGAATAGGTAAAAAACACAAATTTTACCTTTCATTTTTTTTGCACAAATTTCTCCTTTCATTTTTTTAACGAAGAAAAATTGTTCGTCTAACCAAGGTCGACTTTTGTGCTCACAAAAGTCCAAGAAATTCTCGGAATACAAATGTTACAAATAAATATTTTATTTCTTGGCTACATTTTGCGCTTTTGAACAATTTTTTTTACGTTTGCGTTTTTAGCGGTTTTCAAAATTGATTGCTTAGATGGCCAACATAACAGTTTATTCACCGGAGAATACTCAATATGTTAATTTATTTGGTCACATTTATCGCGATTTCCTAGCCGTAACGTGATTATGAGAATTTTATGCATTTGAAAATTTAAAGCAAGAAATGCTGCACAAATAAATCCCAATAACACAGTTTATGCAACAGGAGTTTGACAAAAATTTGGATTTTTTTGAATATTTATTATGTGCAAATGTAACTTTCAAAAACTAAGCACTATAGCAAGATTGAATTATTATTATTTGCTTTAAAATGTCAGGCTAAAACTTATTATTTAATCTAATCCTAAACAATTGTTCGACATCTGGAGCAAAATTTACTTTAGGTCCAAATATTTACGAAGATATCAAAACAAAAAACACACGGTTGAAAAATTGTGAAAATTAATGTTTCCTATGTGCTGTTTCAATATGGGAGAAGACTGATGACGAGAGTCGAATTTGGTAGTTTGTTTTTCCGCGAAGCCTCCTTCCCCTTCGTTTTGTCCTTTTTTCTCCGCCTTTCTGAGATTGTTGTGCAAATACGGTCTGGTTCTTCTTATGTTGAAGGAAATGCAACCAATGGACGGAATTTCAGGCATAGCATTCACCACTGCAATTTTCATTGTCATCACGACCCAGCCAGTCAACCACGTAATCACAGGACCAAGAGCCAGGGATGCATCTCCGTCCGCGCCACTGTTGCTGTAAAATGTGCACAATTATTTTGTTAGTATTTCTAAATTAAAGTAATACAAACAACAAAAAAGGCAAAAATGTAAAACATCAAAATAACTTTATAATAACAATTACCTTGCAGGTAAAACTTTAAATACAAAAGCTTCCGTCGTTTTCAGTTTTTTAACGTATTCAAAACGGTTCCCATCTTTGGATTGATGGTAATTGCCTCATCTTGCAGTTACGCCTACATCAAGGGACCGTAACCATAACTGCAAAGTGAGATCTTCACAATCAATGTAAGTGCAAGATGCGATAACTCCACTGAATAACATGGAATCAATAATGGACCAACTCCAATAATAACTCACAATTGCTTTGCAGATTTGACCAAAAGCTCACTCCGTTTTCAGTTTTTAACACAATTTAGACTGTAGGATATCCTATCTTGCACTGAATTGATTGGATATTGTCTGTGGAGATGCAAAGTGGACTGTCCCATTACGATAAATATACACATATAGTCAATTCAGTGCAAGACAGGAGATCTGCTCGTTAAAATTACACTAAAAACTGAAAAGAGTCAGAGAACTGAGAGCTTGGATTGACAAATTCAGCCGCAAGGTAATTGTAAATTTGTAAGGTTTTCCCACTTTGCACTTGAAATGATGGCGGATGTCTTCCTTTGCGGCTGGTAGATCATGGAGGTAGCTCACTTTTGCATCTATACCGATGATATCCTATCCTGCACGGAATTCATAATGGATATCCCATGTTGCTCTGAATTGATGGTGGATATCCTGTCTCGCATTTACTTGCACATAGAGATAGCCCACTTTGCATCTCCACCCATGATGTCCTAAGTTGCACTGAGTTCAGAGTGGATATTCCGTGTTGCACTTGAATTATTAGTGGATATCCCATCTTGTTTATTTTCACATAGAGATAGCTCGTTACGCATCTCCACTGCCGATATGACCTCCAATTAACCATGCACTTGGGACTCCTTACGACCTGTAAACTGTAACAATAAGAGTTTGATTAATTACTCCGGACTTTAATGTTACAAATGGTTAACATTACACACACATATAATTATATGTATATTCAAATGTAAGCTTCGTGGTTACATTTGTAACTTTAACAACTCGCATGGAGTCCCATTCCACTCCGTAAGCTTTGCCTTTGATTATGAGTTACAAGTGTAAACACAACATTTGCAAACATCACAGTGTAAACATTACAAGTGTGAACACACTGGGACAAACAACACCACGAAAACGAAGTCTCCTTATAATCTAGGACTAATCAACATACAAATTCAACCTCTATAGTTCAAAATGAAATTTCAAACCCGGAATAAGCTCTGGCCATAACGTTGAACTCAGCCATTGACTCCAATCCTATTGTTTGGTATCGTCATTCCGCATGGCCGGACTCCGCGCTAAGCAACCTACCATCAATATTTGGAAATTCCTAAAAGTTTACAGAAAACAATTATATTGGCAACTAAACTACTGTATTAATCGCTTCTTCACCAATTCGTCAGTATAGTCAGTAGAGGTGCAAAGTGGGTTATCTCCATGTGCGTCCATAACTGCAAGATGAGATATATACCAAGGATCAATTCCGTGCAAATTGGACATTCTTACGTTGAACTTGCATTGACAGAAAGGGTGTATGGTAAAAATTTAAACTGGGAAAAGGCTGTAAAAATTTTTAGTTTGCAAATTTTACTCCAGTTATCTAACTTCCTTGCATTTAAAATGACTGGGCGGATGTCACTTTGCAGCTTTATAGGGACGCATATTATGGGGATAGCCCTCCGTCCATCTCTCTATATCGAAGAAATGTCGTCATCAAATGGAAACTATTGGAATTTAATTAGGGAACAATAAAAGAAATATCAAATTAAATACAATTATTGGAGAATGATTATTGCAATTATTATTGAACTGTGGTTAGAAGCGACGACGATCTCTCGAATTCGGATAAACTTTAGGAAATGGGAGAAAAGCAAAATAGTTATAGCTACATTTTTGCATTGCGGAACAAAAAGCTGGCAATTTGTATTACTTTTTGCCAAATATAATTTTAAATTGAACCGGATCATTACATTCACATTTGAGGCCTATGGTAGATTGGTAATTGCTTTAAAGATCCCTTGCCAGCGATTTTTTTGATTTGTACGCATTTGTTTTAAGAAGCGTCCCACATTGTTGACCTATACAAGCTGTGAACAGAGAATCCCCGCCTCACTTGTTGTGCTATAAAAACAATTATCACTTTTGTAAAATGTAATAATTTACATTTAAAAGTTATTATTTATTAAATTATTAGGTTTTGTCTAAAGTTTTCCACATATGTACTCTTACGCACATCTTGTATTCCAACGCTCAGGGTAAAATTTTGAAATTCTGTTACTCTCCTTATTGACATTTAAGAAAGGTGCTAATATGTACGGAGTAAGCGCTGTGTGAAGGTAGAAATGATGATATTATTGGTACAATCCATAGGACGGATTTGACAAGAAAATGCATTTGGTCACACTTGGGTATCCCGTTGTTGCGATGTTCGATTTGCAGGGCGCCCTTGTCATGCTCTCCAATCTTCAGTATCAGGATCTTTTAATCAGAACAAAATATTGTGTTTACCGTAATTATTATAGAGTAAATATATTTATAGTGCATTTAATAATACAGTCTCCACCTTACAATATGTATAGTCAAATATGCCAAAATACATGGGGCCAAATTATATTCAGATTTCTAAATCTTGTCGAACGTTCTCCATGTCATCTGGGCATCTTCGGACAGAAATGGCCGATTGTTGAATTCAAAATTTATTTGAATTAAACACACATTTTGACAATAAATAAAATACAATACAATTCAGCTCCGGATATTTACTAAATGTACCTTTGATGGATTAGATTCGATCCACCAGGAGAGATTCACATCCATCATTTGAGAGGAGTTGATGAGAGATTCTAAATGCTCCATCATACTCTAAAACATTTTAGACCCATACAAATTGTTAAGAAGTTAACTATGTTTTCTTAATTTTTTTACACTCACTGTAGTATTTCATTTGCAACGCTTTTACCACGTGGGAAATATCTAAATAGTATTTTTTAAATATTAACAATTGCATCACAAAAAATAAGATTTATAATATTTACTTACCTATACTTACATTTATTAAATTTGGAAGCAAAAATGCGTCGAATTAATTATTAAATTACATTTTATCTTTTCACTACCTTTGTATTTACTCTTATAAGGAAATGACCATATAGACTTCAGGATCATCACATTCAGGATCTCCTCAAAATGGCACAACAACTCAGCTTTAGTAATACATTTGACACAATATTTAACAATTCAGGTGCCTAAATGGAATAATTATTGAAAATTTTTATGACATTGATTATATGATAATTTATTATTATTGCACTTATTTATAAATATGGACATTTGCAGTAATTTGAAAATAAATTTGTTATCACTTAATGACCAAATTACACACGACACACGCACTCGAATAAACAAGCACATTGGAATAATCAAAAGGTGAATCCCTGAAATAGCAAAAGAATATCTATTAACAATAAGCTCAAATATAAATATCACGTTACGTCACAAAAACGTCCGCCGTCAGAATTGAAAAAAAATTAACGACGAATATTAACACAGGGGAGAGTGATTTGGCAACGTTCTAAATAGGGCAAATATTAGTTACTGTTCCATCCTACGACAACACTTTTATGTTAGTTATGTTATATAATTCAAACTCGTATTTCGTTTATATATGTACACGTGTACACATAACACTTCCACTCATCAACACTCCTTGAGCTTTCATCGTTTATATAACGTTCTTTTTAATTACTTTCCACAGACACTGACAAGTAACATTTTCCAGGTGCCGCAAAGCTACAGATTTGAAATTTTTTCACGAAGTAGAGATGTAGTAAGGTACACATACACGGTATTTCTTTCGTGCGGGTTCCCACTCTTTATTGACTTATAGCCCCCTAAATGTAAAAAATCAATTTTTGTTACTAAGGGCGTTTTCATTAAAATTTTGCATGTTAATTTCCATTACATTATAATTTTCGAAACTCATTAAAAGTTTTGAAATTTCACCAAATGTGCATAAAACAATAAAAGTAATTTTCGGGCAACGGCCACAGTAACACAAACTTGATTGCCTAATGTATGTACATTTAAACTAGGAAAAACTGGAATTTGAAAGTTCCGGCGAAGAATTTCGGTCACTCGTATCTTCAAGATTGAACACAAGGTCTCTGGAAAGTTTGAATCATTTTTAGTGATTTCAAAGAATATTTTCCGGAAAAAAGACTTATTTGACATTAAAAAATTATTATCCCTATGTGCTGGTAATTGCTGCAAAGAACGTTTGTCTTTTGTGCAATGTTACTTGTAGAATGTTTTTCAACGTTTCTACCCAAAATACCCATTTCCTGTCTCAAATTGGGAATTTTCAATTTTCTTCCATTAGGAAGATAACATGTAATTTACTGTTTTATATGGCGTTTTGAAAATTGCATCGAGTTTCGAAACCTTAACATCTTCTGTTTCTTATGGAAATTAACATGCAAATATGAAGACATACTTATTAATAGGCCTGGGACCATTTCGCGTTTTTGGGCCTAAAAATTTCGCAAAATTACAGTCAATTTTTCGCGATATTTCGC
>JAQGAK010004101.1:0-13023 GCA_034696945.1 Lipothrix lubbocki
AATGTTTACACAAATTTTGTACAAAATGTTTACACAAATTTTGTACAAAATGTTTACACAAATTTTGTACAAAATGTTTACACAAATTTTGTACAAAATGTTTACACAAATTTTGTACAAAATGTATACACAATACTTGACAGGTCATAATTAGAATTGCTTAGGCTTAGAATTGATTCAGACAGGGTCGATTGTACAACGGCTATATCAACTTAGAGAGCAACATAAATAGTTTCAACGGACATATTGTGTTTAGAGTTGCAAAGTGGAAAGATAAAGACGTCAGCCACTATATGTGTGCAACTGGATAGATGATATCTTTGTACTCCTCTTTGTGTTTAAAATTCCTCACGCTTCCCGTTAACGACACGGAAGATAAACAAACGACTAAAAACGTCTTTCCAATAATTAGATTTATAATTAGTTTCGGTTAATATTAGAAGTACAGATGACGTAGGATCGGATGACGTGCGAAGCATGTCAAACTGAATTAATAACGTCTTGAAATCATATTCCACTATGTAAATAAACAATTCCATAAACCTAATAAAAATAAATATCATATCATTCCCTGCCACTACTTTGATTTCAGATTAAAAGCTAACAACATTTATGAAAACATTTATTTCATATCATGAAATTTTATGATGATTCAAACAATTATGGTGAATAACACACAAACAATATGTGACGAATGTTGAATAAAATCCTTAAAATTGCTGGATATTTAAAGCCGAGACGCAGAAAACGTATGTTCATATATGAACACAATATATGCACCAATGCTCCCACAAAGACGCAATAGAAGTTGCATGAATTATTGAGAATAATAAGAAATACACGGAGAAGCAGCGGGTAAATCCTCGTGCAAAAGCAGCACTTCACTCACAGAAACGCGTGTATTTTATATCCTTGAACGTGTAACTATTCATCACTTTCCAAAACACCTTTGATATGCCTATATTTTTAATGTACTTTCACTATTAAAGGCACTTTCACTTCACTTCAGAATAATTGGCATTTAAACTTACAGCCCTTGAGGTTGCCTCAAAAATAAACGTAATCTTCTATTCATCTCTTGGAATTTCAATTCATCCATGTTTTTATTGAGAAATTGGGAAGCGTAAGGTGTCAAAAGAAGGGTAAAATTTTACGGTCCAAATAGATTTTTGTTTTGAAAATACATAAATTAATGCCGACAGCTAAAAGAATAAATGACTTTAAAGCCTACTGCTTTTTTTGAGTGAAATTTATATGTCTAATATAAATTAGGCTGAACAAAATGCATACTTACAACTCCGGAAGTATAAGCAAAATTTGGTTACACAATTTGGCAACCAAATTTTCTTCTACAAAATCAAAATTGTTCACAAACGTTTGTAACCGTTAGAAATCGAGCAATACAGTGAAAATTGCACTAAACTCGAGTTATATGTATAGTGTACTACGGACAATGAAAAACCACACTAGTTTATGAAAGTCTTACCTAAACTTCATTATGTAGAAATATTTTGCCAAAAAGAATATGACGTCTTCCTGAGAATTAACTGGCGTGTAAACGGATTTGAGGTGAAGAAAATAGGAAATATATTGGCGCTCCCAAGACCAACGCTGTTGTTGTATACAAACGTTGCTGTTTTTTACACATAAATATCACTTTTCCACTTTGCAGCTCTAAATAAAGAGCTGGAGATCCGGATGACTGGGACGATAATAACAAATAACAAGAGAGCGGAGGAAGGGGAAACAGAACAGACCTGGAGTCTGAGACCTACGCACATTGCAACGATCAGCGGTGAAGTGAGCGGGTCCAGAGATGATGACGATGATGAGGCAACCCCTGAGTAGTGACACGGCACAAGAAAGTCCACGTTGGTGCAGTCCGACACTCCACACCAATTCCACCAACACCACCCCTAACTCCTCCTCCACTCCCTCCACTTTTATTTTCCAGTTGTACCACATTGCCCTTCATTTAAATCCATGTGCTATATATGTACGCCAAGGAAATACACACCTAAAGTTCCTTAGATCATCGACCAAAGCGTCAAAGAGTACCGATTTTTGCGTTGAGGGTATAGAAATGGGTACTTTGGGATCCTTAACCCTATGGTTGGCGAAGTATCAATAGGTGTCAAATTTTGTGTTGAAGGTATAGACATTGATCCTTTGGGTTCCTGCGCCGTTTAATATTTCCATTCATACATAGATTTTTTTTCCATATCCTCTATAACTGTTCTTTGCATATGTTGTGGCTTTAATGGTTTTGCTCGTGTGTTATAATGTTACTTATGTACAGAGTGCCCAATAACCTTTGCGCCCTTGATCTTTACCTATTGCTATTACCTATCTTTCTTTCAATGTTAGGAACACATAATGCTGTAGAGAATTTAATTCTGAATCTAGAGATACTTTTACATCTTGGGTCGACCCACTAATAAGGTTGCTATGATTTCTTTTAGAATTAGTTTTTTAACATAAAGTTTTATGGACAAAATTTTTTTTTGAAATATTTTTATTTATGAGATGAGCATGTTTTCTGGAATTCTCAACGGATTTTTCGGCAATTTGTTTGGGCTGCATTCGCAATAAAATTCCCTACCAAATTGTTTTTGAAGCAAACTGTGAAGGACCTTTGTCGAACGCTTTACGTGTGAACAAAATGTCTTAAAACTGATCATCCCACGAAAATTACAACAAACACCAAGTCAATGTATATGTACGTATAACCAGCTTGGGTAGTCGCATCAAGCTATAGACTTGCATGTACTTTTCCCGGGTTATAGCCGGTCGTTCTCCTGGCAGCAGCAAGACTTGTTGACTCGATGTCTTCCCACATGCTCAGTGTCTCTTATAACGCTACGCCTGTACTCTGCCTGTGTCTTGAGAATCTGCAGCTCTGCTCATACTCTCTCTCTCTGAGACAAAATTCCCTATCCTGCCCATCTCTTATTATTCCTTCCGTACTTCCAACCGCTGTCCCACTCTTTTACTACGTGAACGACAACGAACCTGCACCATGTAAAAAACCAGTTTTTGTACACTTATACAAGATTGTGATTATATAAAATTGTGAAAAAAAATTCGCTAAAAATATTTTACCCGGGTTACCAGGGTCCACCGACCTTAAAAACTGGCTGTCAAACTCCAGTGAAACGTTTTATGTGTGCACGCAAAATTTTCGGTTACGCAGAAGCTTAACACAAAAGTTATCTAAAAAACGGATTTAAAATCTCTTGGCTATTAAAAGTGTTGAACAAAAAATTCAGTATTTTGAGTGCAGCCGACGACTCCCGCCAATATTAATTAAGTATTTGGACCCATAGAATGTTCCGTGAAAAAAAAATTTCCCGTATTTTTTGTGATTTACATAAACATTTTGCTATTATTAAAACAAACTAATTATTTAAATGGATTTATTATTATAAGAACTAATTTATTATTAATTACACACATTTCTTCTTTTTAGCACAAATTCAACAATTATTAATTACAAATACGTGTTAAAATTTACACAAATTTGAGTATTACTTTTTTAATTTACTACTATTTAAATAAACGTATTATTTTTATTATTTAAAAAAACTTATTACTTAAACAAATCACTTTGACTTTATTTGTATTCGCGCACTTTTTTTCAAGGCGCGGTGGTGTAATCAAGTAGTCAATAGTATCATTAATGTGTAGTAGTACTACATATACATATGAATAATACATAATAGGCGTCTTCAATATGGCGGTATGTTTAAAATTTGTAGGGCAACAACTACAAATCGCCGTTTTGGACTGGATTTGGATTGTGATGTTGCTAAAGTTTGACCTTGCGAAGATTACGAAGATGAATGCTACAAATTGAAGGAACGTTTTTCATGTAAGGATAACTTTTAATTTTGTCAAAGTATTACCTCTTTATGAAGATGTCGGCTTGTAGCCATTACAGCCGTACCACATAGTAGCTACAATACATGTTTGCATTTCTTATATACATTTTAGAACATCTATTTCTGGACAGTCTGAGTACGTGCACACAACCAACCATCAATATTTTACTAATAACTGATGAATGTTTTAACAGGTTGACGGCATATTCTTGGGCGGAGCGCCCAAGTATATGCTCCCAACCTGTTAAAAACATCAGGATGGAACATCCTTAATGACTACAAATTCGGATTACGGGGCTTTATCCAAGCTGGAAGAGAAAGTTTGCCCACATGGAGAAAACAACTATAGAGATATTTTCCTGGCGTGTTCCTGAAAAAATATTTCTTCATGATCATTGTTTTTTAATACATTCAGATTTTTAGTAAATTAAATTATGTTTGAAGCTTTAGTGTAAATCCATGTTCATAGATTTTTACATTTGTGGAACCTTGTTGATTGTCAATAAATAAATAATTTTTACGATCCGGTTCAACTTTTTTTAAAGCATTTATTCCTATTGACTAACTCACTTTTGAGCGTAATATTTTATTTTAATTGTATTTTAATTGTATTCAAATACATATACAACATATAAATTCATAATTGAAACGATTTTGAGAACGAGCTGCTCTTACTGCGCTTACGAGGTGTACTTTTATTTGTAGGCCTTTTAAAGATTAGATTTTGTTTCGCCGGCCATCCGACGGACGACATCACATAATATTCGTTTATGGACAAACATGTGAAATTGGGAAATAATAAAGGATAAGATGGTTGACGACTCTGTATAGCCTTCTGGTACATCGGAGTATAATTTTTTTAAAAAAATATATATATTCGTATAAATGGGTCATAGTGCACAATAGTAATTCCCGGACACCATTTCTAATCACCGCAAGCATCAGAAAGTGTGACATAAAAACAACTACAATTTTTATTCACATATATTAATAATAAGAAAAAAATTTTGTGAAATCGCATCTGTAATTAATTCAATTGTACCCTTCTTATTGGGTTCAGCTTTCTTCCTTATATTCACTGTGTGACTTTTTATTGTGTGAAAAAGATGGATACCGCCCGAAAAAGATATTTCCCTTCCCTGACGACAAATTTCCCATAAAAATGACCAGGGTTGGAAATTTTTAAGTTTTTCATTAACGGATTTCGCGAAATATTTTTCCTAATTTAGCAAATTTTGTAGTTTTTGTTGTTTTCGTTTCGTAAATTCCCTATTGTGGTATTACATGCATGTAAGTTGGTATTTTGTAACTAAAAACAGGCGTTTCTCCATATACAGCAGTTCAAATTACTAATAAATTGCTAATTATTAGGTAATAATATGCTTAGGAAACTTTGCACAAAACATGGAATATGGGGAAATGTTTGAATAATTAATTTTTGTACAAACACAATTATATGTACATACAAGTATTAAAAAGTAACGCTCCTTGCGATGTTTTGCTTGAATTGCTGAGGAAAATAAGTTTGGAATTTTAATTTATCATTTTCATAATATTAGTAGGTAAATATGTGTTCACGTCAAAACTACAACTTTTTATAAAAAAGAACGATTTTAAAGGAACGAATTCCCTGTATAAGTACCAGATTACAAAATTTATGGGTTTTACAATTTCTAAAACTGTCTCAAATGTCTAAATATTTGAAGGTAAAGTGATGAGTAACAAAAATGTTTGACCAATGTACGGAAATTTTGTTAAAAAATAACGGATTTTCCATATAGTTTGCATTTTGACACCCATTTCCCTATTTGTTTTCCATTTCGTAAATTTTGCAGATTCCGTAAATTATTTTTTTCCGTTTCCGAATGTATAAATGTTACGGATCCAATTTTTCCAAATCATTGAATTCTAAGGCAGTGGAAGAGGATTGAACGGATGGGCAAAAAGCCCATTCATTTCCTCCATGAAATGACACTCAACTACATTTCCACTCGACAGTCTCATCTCTTCCGCATCCTGAATCAAAAGTTCCCGCCCTTCCATATCCAACGGCTCGGTTTCAACAAGCGGAAGTTCATATTCTCTGTCGTCCATTTGCACGGTGGTCAATTTAGCCGACCCCTTTATAATCGGAAGCTTCCTCCAGAGGAATTCTCCAGACCGGCTGAAGGCCTGTCCAGAGACTCGCAAAGTCTCCAGTTGATTTTCAGGCAGCAATGGGAATATGAATTTCAGGGCATAATAAGTGACTGTCACTTTAGCTGACAGGTAATTTTTAAAAGTCACAGTCAGGTGTTTCATGGGAAAGAGCGCAAATATATTCTTAAGATGATCTCTTGTCTGCACTTGCCAATCCGTCGGGGCGTCCGGGTCAAATCTTTTATAATAGACGCTGTCGATGAGGACGTGAGCGCCGGTAAATAGCGGACGGAAGGTCAAGTCGTTGTCGTTGGTGAGGAGGTCAAGGGACTGCTGAAAGGCGCCCAAGTCGTTGATTCCACATTTAAGGATGGTTTGACGTTGGAGCCGAATGTAATCTCTCGTCAGTTTCTTCCAGGATTTGGAAAGTAAGGAGCACGTGAGGATGTCCGGGTATGGAAGATGCTTGAAGATGCAGTCCAACACCTATTTTTTATGAAAATGATTATTCAATGTATTACTTAGTTTCGTGATTTAAAATTAAAAAATAATTTTTTGAAACATTTATACAATAGAACTTTGAGAAAATTGGCACAAATCTGATATAAAAATTTCAAAAAATGTTGAAATACCACTGGAATAGTGAAGATGTCCGAGGTCTCTTCCTGTTCATTGTGTAAAAGCAAAACAATCCAAAATCATTTTGTGATGGAATTTTCCAATTATTAAATTTATTTTTGATTATTTCATGTATATAATAAAATAATTACATAAAAGTGTAAGCGCGCCACAGGGGAAATTCCAGAGCGTAGAAACACACTTGATAACAAATTAAAAAAAAAAATTTAATTACCTCTTTAAGATCCCCTCCGTCAGAAGGATCGGATGATATTTCTTTCCGTCGTCTCGTCGAATTTTGTTCAGACAGCGACGTTGTGCCAACGCTTTGCAAAAACTTGCACCTGAAAAATTAGTAAAAACAAGTACTAAATAATTCAAAATTGAAAATTATGGAAAAGCTGTAGTTTAGCGTTTTTTGTTTCATTTTATCATTTACTTTGCCTGGTCGTACGTCTTGCGAAAAATTGGTTTCATACAAACGATTTTAAGGGGAAAACGCTAATGGGGTGTCCGCCATCTTGAAAAATCTGCCAAAATAGAAGATTATTGAAATCAATGCTTTTTAAGGGGCTGAAGGTCCCACAAAGAGAATATTATTGTTATTTATGCTGGTTTAACTAATTTAATCCACAAAAGCGAACATTTTATGGATTGCCAGTTACGGAAACGTGATTTTAATTATTTCCATATATAAGGACAGATCAACAAACTTTTGCAGGTAGGGACCTCTGGCGGTGAAAAATTTGCATGTTAAACCCCATTTAAAAAAATCATTTTTTAATCTCGGTCCAAAATAAAAAACTTCAAAAATTTGTATTTTCCCCTAAACCGAATTTGCAGGGGAACGATTGATACAAAAACTACTACATGATGGTGCTAAACGTGTTTCCACTCCATTTTACCAATTCCAGCCGTTTCACCAAAATATGTTTGCTCGCAAGTGAATTTTAAGTTGTTGATATTTTTTATGTCAATTATTTTGGTGAGAGGGATTGAGGGGCTTGTACGTTAATGTATGTGCCCGGATATTTTTTGGAAGGCAAAAATGTGAATTTTGGGACTTAACTCCCTGAAATGTGAAAAAAGGGCAGGAAATCATGTTTGCCCGGAAACGATTTTATAATAGATGTGCCCGGATACCCTAGTATATCCGAAAATTAATGGCCTTTACAATTTACACCAATTTTACACAACAATGCCAATGAAGGATATAAATCACAATATTGACGGGAGAGATATTCTTAATTTCATGCTCCGGGCATGTCTTTGTAGTTAATTTGTAATTGCTCTTGTTCTGAATTCAAATTGAATATGTTTGATTAGTGACTCGTCGCAGGAAACGTTAGGTCCAGTCCAAGGAGGAAGTGATGATGAAATGGAAGCGTTACCACAACTACCTAATCCTTTTGCAATGGACTTAGATGTATCGAGCAACCGTAATGCTCTCAATCAGGTACCAACCAACCTCTTGTAAAAGTAAAGCAGCACATGACAAATACTTATGTCACCAGTCACCACAGTAATTTGTGCCGAGATATTCCCGCGTCCAACAACATCTTTAACGAGTGCAACTACTACTATACGGCAGAGCTGTCCAAAATACATTGAACCAAACTAAACTCCAAAATACATTTTTGTTACAATAAAAAAAACCTCAGCTTCGCCTACATAGTCTAGTTTCAAACGTAGAATCTAATGGTACCATCAGTTTTGACGTACAATGAACCGGGAAAGATATAATAATTAAAACTCTTTATTGGTCATTTTACAGATAAAATTTTGTTCATTTTGTGCTTAAAATATCTGATTGTAAGGGCTTTTTGCTATATCGATCGTAATAAATCCATTATTACTATTTTGTGCTTTTATGTCAACTGCTCACCTGACCCTGTATTATTGTTCCCTATACAAGTTAGTGTCTAGTGGACATGGTTAGATTTGATTATGGGCCTTCAATTATTTTTAAATAAATATTTATTTTAATAATGATTTTTTTCCAATTCCCCTAAAAATTTGAGTTTTAAAACAATCCCATAGTTACACAGGCCGCCAAATTAAAATACGAAAATACTTCCTAGGATCTGTTTTAAACGTAGAATCTGGTTATGGGATCCATTTTGACCCAGATTGTGCGGTTAAGGAATTATAAATTAAAAACCCCGATTTTTGCCCAGAATCTGAGGTTTTTTTTGAAAAATCAGTGAACCTTGAATTGGGACATCGGGGAATTTTGTTTGTATTTTTAACGTGTTCCTCATAGTTTTCTGCTCCAGTGAGTTGTTTTTTTCACCCAACGTAACAGTTGGTGCAAGTTTCGCGGGCGAGTCTGTATCACTATTTCTGCAGACGTTTCCAAAAGGCCCTTGAAAGTCCTAACCCGGGTACAAAAATTAACTCTTTTCAGGCATTTAGAGCTTGCAAATCAAAAGGACTTTATTTTTTAAAGTCCTTAGGAATGTCCTCGCAGTTTATAGCGGTGCCTCCCAGATTCTTGGGTGACCCCCGAAATTACTTCGGGGCATTTGTCTTCCGGTTTAGTTTCGTGTTCCGCGGGTTTTTATGGTTCCTTCGTTTCTGGCCCGAAAATTTTGCATTCTTTGCACCTTAATATAGTCAGAGACACCTTCAGACGGATTTGCATTGCAATTTGGGTCGTTGGATTGACCTCGCTGTTCACAATTACACATCTTTGATTGCGCGCCACTTCCCGCTTTTCTAGAGAGAAGTGTTTGGTGGCTGTGGATGTCATTCCCGCATTGTTTGTGTATGTTTTTCATTTTTATTAAATTGCAGTATGCACTGCAGCACCAAAAGCTTCCATTTTCTGATCATTTAAATGTACCTGGATTTCCCCTACCCGAATATTTCCTTCAGGAAACTACCCGATTGGCCCCCTCAATTTCGGATGGGATTTTAGGACCCTTAGGATTGTCCGATATTAATGAAACTCAATATCCGCATACAGAATTCCATTTTATGCTTAAATACAACGTAACATATACGATAGCCGGTGGAAAGACCGATTATAGCCCGAAAAGCAAGTGTCCCAAAAATGTGTGTGACTCCTTATAGGTGAGTCAAAATACATTTCAAAATTACAGTGGAGGTAAAATACAAACTACAAAGGCGTATTTTAAATATGCATTTTGTTTCAATGGAAACAAAATTAAAATTAAAAAATTTCGACGAATCAAATTGCAGGAAATTTCTCAAAACTGATCTGAGAGTTTTTGATCTGAGTGTAGTGAAGCTCTATTTTTAAACTTTGTGCAAATCCATCATCACGGAAGGATGAGTAGTGAGGGAGGGATTTCTGAGCTGAATTCAAACTCTCCTTAACTCGAACCTCAACTCGAGACTCACACTCACTTGAGGTTGAGATTGAGTGAAGGGTTTTTTGTGCGAATTCCACTACTTTGACTAACTACTTTGAGCCCTGAGTCTACTGAAAAATTAGTATGCCTGCTATTTCATCAGAAATTCTACCATACCATAGTCTACTTTTTGGCCCTAGCAAACTAGCAAATCTACTATTTTCTGAGCAAAATTCCATCTAATGTTTTCAAATTTTTATAATTTCTCAAATTTTACACGTGTTACGGCTTACGGCATTATTTGGATAGTATTTTGTAAAAAGGATGTAATTCAACATTGTCTTACTGTGCTAATGTTTTGTGCGGCAAAAATGGGAGAAAAATTTCAAGTCTACTATTTTGATAGTTAAAATTTGTCGCTTTAAGCTTTTTGTTCTCGGGGGTTCTGATAGTGTGCTTTTGAAAATGTATGTTGTAATTTTTGTTTTGAAGGTTGTCGATTTTTAAACGTTTATTGTAAATTGCATTTTGAAGTTCAAACAACTTGTCATTAATTTTTGTCACCGCCAATTCCAAATTTTGCTTAAATGTATTTTGTAACTTGTATTCAGTGTTGTAACTTTGACGGATTTTGTTTTGTTTTGAATTTGGTACAACAAAACAAAAGCTGGAAGTTGTTTAGTTGCAGAAAACAAAACAAAACAATTTCTAAAAATTTGTTTTTTTTTTAAAAAATAATATTTAACATTATACATTCATACTTTAACGCGTATAAAATTTAGCATAGCTAAAAACTGAAAAATAAAATTTGCGGGAATTTTTGAATTTCATTTTTTTTAAACAAAAGGATTTGTTTTGTTTTCAAAAAAACAAAACAAGAAACAAAACAAATTACAACACTACTTGTATTTTGAGCGTATGTAATTATTTTAAACAGCTATGTCAATTGTGTGATATTGTGTTAGTTGGCAATTTCATTCGAAAGAAATGTTAAATAATTTTAAACTTGGATTGGAATTTAACGATTAGACAGATACAACTAAGCATTCATTTCTACTAGGTTTCCCTGGTTTCATCTTCAGCATCATCCTTATGTCAGCTTAAAGCTCAAAATCTACTGAATAACCAGGATGGGTAGAACACCGGTAGTTCTAATGTCAAGCAATCCTTAAAAGTTGTTACCTTTGACAATGTGCACTTTAATTACAATCAACTTTCAAATTTTAATCCAACGCACGAATTTCCTAAAACATTCAAAATTCAATAAAGAATGTAATCAATTATGCGATACACTAATGGTTCCCCATTATAAACATGTATCACCAGTTTCAAGAAATAAATTGCTAGCTACATATTTGTCCAGTTTATTTCAACCATCAATGACAATCATCCTTCAATATAGTATTAAAGAACTGTGATCAATGTTTTTCGGAACCTTGAACGACTAACGATGTATGTATGCTCACGTTCTAGCAAAAACAACGTAGCCAGTCAAACACAGCAGCGCAGCGCGGGGACGCAAAAATTAATTTGCTACCATTTAGACATACCGAATAAAAGCTCATTTTAACAGAATGCTCTTCATTCATTGCCATCGATCGGCATCTCGCATCCTTATTTATAAATTATAATAATGTAATAATTATAATGCGTAAGAAATAAATAATATCAAAATATAATGAAAAATAAATAAATGTTTAATAAATAAAGGTAATTAGATTAAATATTATTACAATTAATTGGCTCTACCTGGATTAGAACAACCTATTTAGTTTTAAGCGTTACGCCACGGGCGCAGCACGACATTATGCAATGCGTACGTGCTTCCTGAGCACGGTTGCAGCGAGGATTTGGCGGAGGAAACTACTAAAGTTATATAGCAGTTTAATCAATGAACTTCGCGCGAAGACCCGTTGTTTATATTCATTGTGCACCCACTATGTCCTCAATTTTCCGAGGATTTATATGAAACTTGGTACGCGAGTAATACAAGTTTAGAGAAACTCGAATCCGAAGAGATTTTTGAAATCCGATAAAAAGTAAAAACGTTATTTCTTCGTGAAAGTCTTGAGGCCGTGGGTGATGGTGGGTTTCAACCAATCAAAATTTATATTCAAAAACAAATTCATCACCTTTGCCTCTTTTTTAAAAAAGTTGAGATTTCGTCTTTAACTATTTTCAAAAAAAGATTTAAAAAAACTAAATCCGTATTGCTTAAGAAATATTCATTTTCCTAACAACACAACAGCCTTTGCAACAACGTTACAGTTTAATCTCATGGGAATGAAAACAGCCGACACTTCCAGCCTACAGTTTTAACGAAAACAGCCGACACTTTCTGCGACCGCTATTGTTTACATGGCAATTCACCCAAGCACTGTGTACATCGTTCTATGAACCAAATGCATTGGCTCATTGACCAGCGCGCGAGCACATACGGTCGTAATTTAAAGAATGTATGCATTTTATGCAAGTTTGACAGTAGATGCTTTTGTCATTTTGTGCAGATTTTATTCACAGCTTCTGTTATTTCCAACATTTTAGAAAATTATAAAACTTCGTCCCTTCATAAATAAAAATATTTCATATTTCAATTATTTGCAATAAATATTAAATTATTATTTTAAATATTTTCATACTCAAATTTGAATGACAATTTTTCATATTGCCAATAAATTAATTTAATATTCTTATATTTATTAACGTGATTACTGGTGATCTCCTGGACCTTGACCAAGGACTATTGTAGGAATAAACGTAAGTTTTATGTAGTATAGGAATATTTGTATGTTAAGGTATGTATACTAATACACTACAGGGACGACTCGGTTCGATACCTGCTGCATATATAAACTAGCATATACATACATAAGACGAGAAAACGGTGGAAGGTCCACGCTTTGATTTTCAGGGGGTCATTCAGGTATCACGAAGTACTAAGCGCAAAGCTGTCGATATTGTTGTATGTGTATTCTCTGAAGCGTTACTTTTTACCAGGGTGGATTGATTTAAATCAAAGTGATTAAAATCATTGATTTAAATCATGATTTAAACCAAGTGATTTTTTT
>JAQGAK010004102.1:0-13023 GCA_034696945.1 Lipothrix lubbocki
AATTAATACAAAAATTAATACAAAAATTAATACAAAAATTAATACAAAAACTAATACAAAAACTAATACAAAAATTAGCTATTTAACTGAAATAAATACCTTGACAAGTTCCTCAACAATGCCTGCCTTCTCCTCATTGAAACCCGGCCCGCCTGGCTGAATGGCCTTCCCGGCCGTTGTCTGGGAACTGAGCATGTCCAAGAACCTGTGCTTGAGTATTGTCGCCCGGACTTTCTTGCCCGGAAAAGAGCGGAAAGCTTCTTCAAGTGGCTGAAGAAACTCTATGACGTCGTCCCACCGCCCGTCCACGACCAGAGACCTCAGAAATACTAAGTCCGGACTGGCAATGATTTCGTTGACGAGTCCCGCTTCCTTCTCCAACTCCAGTTGTGCTGCTGTCAGGCCCCGAGAACTCAGGAATTCCAGGAGGAGGTGGATGACTTCGGATTCGGAGATAAGGAGACGCTCCGCGTCGTCCATTGACATTTCGCGATTCATTTTGGAAATAATATTTTATTTTCAAAATTGTGTTTTAATCGCGCCTCTTTTAGCTTTTTTTAGCTATTCATCTAAAAATAATATTAAATCTTCTTTAATATTTTGAAAAGTTTATATTCAAATAAATAATAATTTATAAAATTAATTTTAAAAATTAACGAATTAAATTTTAATTTTAAAAGTAGAAAATTTATAATAAATTTCTAAATAAAATGATTTACCGTAATCATGCTCCGCCTTGCCTTGTGGTCTGCAATAGATCAACAGAAGTCACGAAATTAAATTAAATATTTAGTTTTATTCCAAATTAATTAAATCAGCATTCAAAATATAGATTAATAACACTTTTTTTTCAATTAAATTGCTTAATAATTAAAAAACCCAGGTAAAATTCAAAATAGCAAAAAGGGATAAAAAACATTAATTTAGATTATTTTAAATAACTTAGAATTTATCAAAAAATACTGCAAAATCAAATCAGATTAGTAGATTTAAATGTAAATAATATTTACGCACTAAAGTAAAAAGGAATTACACTAATAAAATAGAGTATTTCCACAAAATTCACATTTACGGTAAATTATAAATTATTCTCCTATGCGGAGCAAAAGAGAAAATTGCTGTGTGTAATATTATATCCTTATTAGAAATAATAAAATGTGTGTACTATACAAGAATTAATGGGGAGAAGATCTTACTGAAGATAGGGAAAAAACACGGCTTGGCAATTTCCATTTACGGTTCGCTCATCGTCCATCCACTCGTCCATAGGAAATTGTAAAATTGAGAAGAATTGGTGTGACCAAAGGCTGAGAGGAAACCATTCGGAACGAGTCACTCTGGGAATTTTTGAGTATTTTCCAAAGAATAATTCAGAGGTGTGTATGGAAAAAATTGTGTTTTAATACAAAAAAAGTACACACGTGTTAAATGTGGGATATATATGCAAAAAGCGGTAAATATGTAGACAGAGAGAGAGAGAGAGGGAGGGAGAGAAAATAAAAGGTAATGATTCAATGCAAATCTCTGTTCCTCAAATGAAAATGAATCCAACAATATTAAGGATAAGAGGATTTAAGTGCTTTGGGGATAAGAAAATGATCTTCTGGTGCTGCAGTTCTTATTCTTATCACGATACGATGGCAATAATAAGGAATGCAAAATAATATATATAAATGTGTGGTGAAGATGCTGATTCTTATAGAGGTGAGACGATAAAATATAGAAAAAAGTTGAAGTGTGCTGTGTTTATTGCGGGGGTGAAGCCGGTGGAAATTTAACGAGATTCTTTTTGGTCGTCGACAACCTTTTTGGCCACGCTTCAGTTGGTGTCTGATGAACTCTACTTGACGCTGAAAATCCTTCTTCTTCTTCTTCTTCCTTTTCTTTTCTCAAGTTTACTCTTCGCAGCACTTGAAACCTGACAATACGTGTTCTTCCTTTTATTTTCCTTTATATAATGTTGTTATCTGCCGAGACCTTAAATAATACATAACAAAAAAAAGAGTTAGTTTTCCCGTTTAAAGATCCCCACACACACACACGACGACGACGACCAAGAGCAACAATAACACTAAAAAAGTCTATGGCTAATTTATTCCGTTATAGTTTCTCCGCACAACGCTGCACACGCGGAGAATTAAATACTTTTTTTTAGAAAAAATCTAATCCAATATAGATGGACATGGTTTTTGCATGTGTTTTACATAGGATTAATATTGTTGGATTTTCTAATTTTATTCGGTTAAATTTTAATTTAATTTAGTCTTTTTATTTTCTGAAATTTGATTTTTAATTTTTATACAAAATTAAAGCAATTTAACCCAATAGAACATACAATTAAATTCGTTTTTTAAGTTTCAGATATGTGGTCATTTAATTTTTGTCAATTTGTTTTTAAATTAAAGCATTTTACGTATCAAAATAAAATTTTCTTTTTAACTTTTACAATAAAATTAGCTTTTTAATTTTGTAATCAGTTGCCTTTATTTTTATAGTTTGATAACAAAATTTTACTTTTAATTTGCCTATAAGCACATTTTTTAAAAATTATTTTAACAAAATATGATAATAATTATGTAACTTAATGTTATTTAAATTCAATTGTAATGTAAAAGAAGAAAATTTAATATGGCAGCTGCAGTAAATTTTAAAAAGTTGTAAAATTTTTTCCTCTTGCTGATTTTTAATTTGTTTATTATCGTTTATTTTCTCCTGAATTAACATATTTTATTGTGACACTTATACGGCGACAATATATTTTTCCATATATATTTATTATATTATTTTATGTTGTCACAGCCTTTTACTGTCACGCGAGTTTTCTAAATTTTTATTATTGACTGTGCAAATCTTGAAAGTATATTTGAAATTGAAAATAATTACACTATATGTGTTTAAATTGAAGTATTTCTATTTTAAGCTGTTAATTAGTTTAATATTTGTCTCTGCCATATAATTTTATGTTTATTTATTTGCTCCAATAATTTTAAAAGGACATAAAATTTTTAATTGCGCTTTACTATTTATAATTTTGAATTTATTTTATTATTTATGGAATTGCTCCACTAGACCATGTTCGATAGATTTTGTAATTAATTGCATCGCTTCTTCCCAACAAATACGACTAAGTCTGAACTTTCCCCTGACAATGATTTAAATTAGTTACGTTTTAGTAATTATTTTGAAAGAATTACACACCTGATTTTGCATGAACTTTTTGTCGCAAATTTTTTATCCACTTTTATTGTTTACACACACCTTTTTTTTAACATACACAATGAATCACTCAGATGTTTGAAGTAACTGCGGGAAAAGACATCCGATTTTCAAATCTTGTGAAAAGCCCGGGTAGAAGGTATCTTTAAAAGAATTCCCACCGGGCACCGGGGAAATTTTCCGAGCCAGTTCACCCATTCAACTTTCTATATAAAGGTTGGGACGGGATGGGAAAAACAATACTGAACACAAATGCATATTTTATACATTGTATGTACATACATGTATTTTAATATTTCCGCGTCTCCTTGGCAATCTCTTCATTTTCCCCAATGTGCGTGTGACATTATACGAAGCAATTTAACAAGAGACTAAATGCTGCCTTGAATATTTTCTCATGGAAGAACTTTATGCAAGAGATAGAAACGTTTATATTAAACCAAAAATAGTACAAAAATCACCATTTCCAACAATATAATTTAGACTGGAAAAAATAA
This sequence comes from Lipothrix lubbocki, assembly GCA_034696945.1. Taxonomy (NCBI): domain Eukaryota; kingdom Metazoa; phylum Arthropoda; class Collembola; order Symphypleona; family Sminthuridae; genus Lipothrix; species Lipothrix lubbocki. Next base: position 3,714 of record JAQGAK010004102.1, read on the forward strand.
TTTGGGTGAAATAAATTTTTATTTTAAAATGCAGTGAATTTTTTAAAGGTTTTTAACATTTCCACCTCCATTTTGCAACATAAATGAAGAAAAAAATATTTATCATCCAATTATGTAAAGCATTTCTCACCAAAGCTTTGAAAAAAATATTCATTAATAAAAATTCAATTCAATCCAGTTATTTTAAACCGAAAGGAAACCATTTTGGTAAAACGTTTTGGCCAAATCCAAAATTTCGCTAAATTTCTACAACTTGCTAATAACAGGGTCTATTTAAATTTCCCCAAATATTGTTTTATGCTCATTTCTTCACGTATAGAAGGAAGAGTAAATTCAAATGACTCATAGTCAGTAGCTTTGCCAGTTGTTTGATTGAAAAACAAAAACATTGCATGTACTTTGAATTCTCCACACAACCCACGCTTATAACTCAATACAAAGAATGAACGACATTACAAAATATATAATTAATACGCATCCCATATAGACTATGGCTGCAAGGGCTACTGACCGGGACGTTCCATCCCGATGTTCCGGGAACGGGACTCGGCACGGCACAGCTTTGGGACGAAAATATTGTCCCAAAGCTGTGTCGGGACTGAACCGGGATAAGCATTTTCTCCCGAAAAAGTCAAGGCAAGTCTTCAATATTTGTCATTCTAGTTTTAACCTTTAATGGTCATCCTAGTAAATGGACTTTAGAAGGTTGCTCACAAATAATAGTCCCTATCAAATACAATATTCGAATTTAAAAAAAAAAACATTTTAAATTCTTAAAAAATTCAATAAAATTTGATCCAGGATTTTTCGTCCTGATGTTCCGGGGACGGGACTACTTTGGAACCAGAGTTGTTCTCGGGTCAAGTATTTCCATGGATCCGGCAACGAACTTGACCCGACCCTGAATTGCCAAGTATTAATTTCAAGCAAACCGGAATTTGCGACTTCGGGTTTAAATAAATACTTTATCGGTCAAGTTCATTGTTTCAAGTACTTTTCGTCAAGACCTGAACTTGGTTTCATAGGCTTGAACGGTTTCTTCAAATACCTGAACACGAACTTGACCTTGACCTGACCATAAACTCGAACTTGATTTTCAAGTATTTCCCAATTTTTTAAATAAATACGAATTTCGCGCATACAGTTCGAAATCTAGTATGTAGTTATCATAAGTCAATGTCATGTCGATCATATGTGTACACAATGTTTGCTTTTATTCAAACGTGTGCTCAAAAATTCAAAATCAAATTATCTTCTAATTCTATTACTAGTAATTATATAGTTTGTATATTATTATTACTATGCAATGTATATTATTATTATAATATTATTACATAATTATGAAAATAGCAATCATTATTACTAAGAAATAATTTTGTTTTATAAATGAGTCATACCAGAATACCATGGTTTTAGTCTAATTTTTAGAGCGGCGCAGCGAGCTAATTATCTACCCGTTATGTTCCTTGTACGATAATTTGATAACTCCAAAACCCGATATCCAATTACACTGAACTCTCGCTATAAGAGAACACTATAAATCACCAAAATCAGTTTTTTATATGGAAATTCTTTTATAGAAAAAAAAGACGTATTGATTTTTTTTAGAAATTTATACAGTCTCAGACTTCGGGTCTCAGACTGTATAGGCTGGGGTTAATCAAAATAATCCGCTGCGTTCCACTTCTCGATAACCTTATTGAATTGAAAGAATGGGCTAAATTGAAGCGGAACGATAATTTTTAAAAGTCCATGTGCTGATTATATTCCATTTCCATGGCAAATAAAATACATGAACGTACGGTTAAAATATGATAAATAGAGCTATTACCGACTGACATTCCGTAAGGGGATACACGCTTGCTGGTTCTCCCCAAAAACGTCACTAACTTATAGAAAAACGTTTTTAAGGCATTACATATATAGTTGCGTCTAACTCGTGCAAAAATACTTAAGGGTCGTTACAAATACTTTCGACCACGACTTTGCTCGATCACCGAATTTCGTGGAAATTGTCGGTAATCCTGAATTAAAACACCCAATGGGTCCTTGAAAAAATAATAAAAAAATTCCCGCATCCCCAGATGTGGGGGGCTGTGAAATTTGAAAGTGGCCAGCGCCAGATCTCGGCTGTTTATGGATGAATCGAGCTGAAATTTTGTGTATGCAGTCTGGATAGAATTCCAGGAATGTCCATTTCATGAGAAATTTGAAAATCTGAAAAATCGGATTTTTCGGGTATTTGTAACGAACCTTAACTTGAACGCAAAAATCCAAGTTCGTGGCCAAGTATTTTTAAACGCTGACTTGAACGCGACCATGACTTGGGCTTCAAGTAAAATTTCGTCACTTGAACACGAACATGACTTGAAGCAAAATCTCATGTACGTATCTGGCTCTTACTCGAACACGACCCGATTACGTCAAATATTTTAAAACATTTACCCGAACATGACCCGAACTTGACCATGACCCCAAATATTCGCATACTACTCGAACTTGAAAACAACTCTGTTTGAAACAAAATATTTTGTTCCGAAATAGATTGAATAGAAATGGAATAGAATGAAAGATACATACATTTAAATGTTCCAAAATATTGTTATACGCTCATGTCGCCACGATTACATAATTTACTTTTTCATTTACTTATACACTGAACTCTCGCTATAAGGGAACGCTATAATTCACCAAAATCTGCCTCTTATATAGAAATTCTCTTATAAAGAGAGCTCGTATGCATATAGCCATGTATGACATGCGAGCCCAAAAGATCTCTTATAGAGAGAATTCTCTTATATGGGGAGGCCTCTTATAGCGAGGTTCCAGTGTAGTGGCTTTATACTCGTCAAATTAAAAACCAAAAATATTGCTAGATTCAAAATTGAAATCACCACAAAACAACAAAACCGATTCTTATAGTTTTCAATGAATAAACGAACTAATACTATTTCCTTAAATATTAATTAATATACATAACCACGACTTGCTATAGAAGAAGCTTTGAATTAATTTTGCCTCAATCTAAATCCACGATGTAGGCTGTGGCTACATTTCGACAAATTGCTGTCGCTACTTTATTCCGGCCAAAAAACAAAATAATAATTAATTGAATAATAACATGAACAAAAATATGTTAAGCAGGGTTACATTTATGTCACCAAATTCGGGTTTGCCATGTCAAGTGGCAAAAAGGGGTGTAAATTGCAAAAAGTTACATAAGTGACAAATTTATAAAATAAACAGGAAAATTAGAAAAACTTTACTAAACAATTATTAAATGATAATAACAAAAACAAGTTGCGCTTCGCACATTTCTTTTCAAGGCGCGGTGGCCCCATCAAGTTAATGCTACTATATTAGTCTGTAAGTAGTACTACATATATATTACATACATATAAATAATACGCGCCTTCAATATGGCGGTATATTTAAAAATTTTAGAACAAAAACTAAAAATCGCCGTTTTTGACCCTGGGACAAATATGACCATGGAAATAATTTTATAGTGTTTCAGAATTACCCCAACGATAAAGTGTGCGAGTTACAGTTTTTTTGGAAAAAAATGCCGTCAAAATTTTGAATATTCCCTACAAAAGTGGGTCAAAATTTGTTCTTACGATTTAAGTACCTTTTGATTGACGTGCGTCCACTACTACAGATTTTGCAAAATGCGGTGTTTTTAATAAGAGAAGGTAGAAATAAAAAGTACTAGGGATTAAAGGAGGAAGTAAATATTAAGAAAATAATGCGCAATGGAACCACAGCCAGAGCTTTAATATTACAAATGCCATTATACAAACGTTAAATACAAACGTCCATGTATTATTTACTATTATATTTTTGTTTAAATTTCTAAAATAGGTATTTCCTACATATGCATTCGACTCAAAGCCTTATTGAAAAGTCCGCAATTATATATTTTAAAGATATTTGCTACTTTGTTGTCGGAATAAAGGCTGTATTATATTAAGGATATTTATAGGTAACTTATGTATGGATATTTCAAACTATGTAGTTAACAATGGACAAAAAAACTGATGAGTGATTTATAATTGCCTGGAAAAAGTATAAATTAATTTGGTTTTGAACAAAAGTATAACATTGTATCTAAAAATCTAGCAGTTTTGAATTTATGTCACTAGTGGCATAAACAGTTTTTGACGTCAGCTTATGCCACCATTATGCCATTTTACTTTACCGTGCAACCCTGTTGTTAAGCACAAAGTATTTTTGTAATATTGTTCCACTGATGTGTCACACATGTACGCATATGATGTATGATATATGTATTTTATTTGGATTGAAATCAATAGAAATATATTGTCAGTTTTTTTTACGATGATTCCATTGCCCACATGGCTCATTACAAAATTCCCTCCGGCGTCCCTTGTGCAAGCAAGCAAGCAAGCAACAAAGAAAACTATTATATTGTCACGGCTGAAATGAGTAAACTAAAGTAAAAATACATTAGGTTCCATTAGTAGGGAGTGTTTGTACCAATCGTTTGAATGCAAATTGAGTTTGGGAGAAAATACAAATTTTTGAAGTTTTTTGTTTTATCTCCAAATTAAAAAATAATTTATTACATGGGACTTAACATGCAAACTTTTACCCGTCAGAGGTCTTTGCAAAAGTTAATATTGTCCTTATATATAGGAATTAAATAAGATTAATTTTTCTTACATGTGAATCCAAAAAATCTTTGCTCGTGAATATGGATAGCATTAGTTAAACCATCGTTTATTATTAATATTGTATTTGTTGAACGTTTAGACTATCAAACATCATTGAATTTAATAAAAAAATTTCTGGCGATTTTTCAAGGTGGCGGACACTTTATTTTGTTATATTTGTTATATACAATGTATATATTTTTTGTTGTGTTGTATCATTTACTTTACCTAATTATACATCTGGCCAAAAATTGATTTCATGCAAATAATTTTATTAAAATGTATGCGAACTCTTTTTTGCATCCTACCTTTGTATTTTGAAAGAAATGGGCTCATCAACGAGGTCCACGAGACCTGCAGTACTTGGCCGAATAAATATATGCTTTCCGTGGACTCAGATTTGTGCTATTGAGTGTGTGGATAGAGAATTATGTTATTTACATTATATACATTATTACCGATCCTCGATCATCTTCATCCTTTGCATTACATTGGATTTTGCATGTACGGATATTATCGTATACTACAACTGACTAGTTGGAAAGTCTGCCAAACAAAGCATGCACTATGAAATGTACCATATTTTGTGATTGGGTTCGTAAGCTGTTCTTGAGCAGTTTTGTTGAATTTTGTACTTTATATATAAACAAGTCAATTGTATATTTTTTACTATTATATATTTTGTTTGGCGTTTTATTAGAATTTGGGGAAACATATTCCTTCCAGATGTTTTTAGTTTTACAGTAGATTTGTATACACAAATACACTTGAATGCATGGCATCAGCCAGATGAACTTACTCCTATAGTACAATATAGGTTCTGGTAACGTTTGGTAACTATAAAAAACATGCCATGAAAATAAACACATATACCATTTGGTTCTCATGTATGCTACTACAATAAAAGCCTTCCTTCCATAAGCAACATTTGGAGCACAAAGTTTGGGCAAAATGAATATCTACTCAGTACTTAGTGTTACGGCTAACAGCTACAAACTATTCATGAAAAAGTTCGTTTTGTATTCAAATTACAAATGCAATATTAAGCTTGACCTTTTTGCGTTTGCTAACCCTACCCAGAATTGTTTTGTCATTTTCAACAAAGTTTTACAGTATTTTACAATCTTGATTGTGAGCATTTCACACTTTTTTAGATAAACATTGGCTTTTCTACTGCTTTAATTCAATTTTTGCTGAAACATTTTTACAAACAAGTTGTTGTTTTTTCTTAGAAACAATTTGACGTAAATACAATTTTGTTTAGTTTTGACGTAAAATAATGAAATAAAGAAGTAAAATAATAAACAACTATTCGCGTACGGGAAAAATCGCAGAGTTAAACATTTTGATTGCTTTGCGATTTTTTCGCATGTTTTCGAAAAAGTATTTCTTCGCTTTTGTTCAGTTGTCGAGTAAAATTGTTCGCCGAGTTAGATAAATCTAGCAAGCTACGTTTTCTTAATTTTGACGCCATTTATGCGAATTCTTGGCCGGCATGCGCCATGTATGTACACGAATCTACACATTATACACATACACATGGCAGTATGCATGTATATAGTAGCTAGAATAAGTTTAAATGCGTTTGTGTTTATTTACAATTTATTGAAATTACTATTATTGTATCATTAATGATGTATTTTTATTTTGAATTTTTAAAATTTATATTTGTTTTATTTTTATTTTGGATGTAATCATTTTATTTTGACAAAACCATAATTATTTACTGGTGGTTTAAATATACCCCTATTTCTTTGTTTGTAGGCAATAACCCATACACCTTTATTCATGTAATTGAAAATTATTCCCATATTTAGGAATGGACGGCGGAGATTTTCAAATGAATCCAACGTAACTTCGACAGTTTGATTTTAAACTGCGTGTAAAATCCGTTTACAATGTATTATACATATTTTTACGTTTTTTTTAAAAAAAACATCTATGCCTGTTTTTATAAAACAGCATTTTTGAAACTTGCATTTTTTAAGAAAAATTGTAAATTTGTTTGATGATGTTGATAATAATTTTTCTTTTCATAAAGATGATTTGAAAAGATTTTAGTATACGATTGAGCCTGAAGATGGGTGTATCCCAAAACGTCGCTACTAATAAATATGTACAAACTTTAATGTGAAATACCTTTCCTTATTACTTTAAAATATATAAATATATTTCACAAAGCGTCCCATTGCTTTAATAAACCATTAATTACCTGACGCATCCTTGCTTAAATAATGACTAAAATATCATTAAATCGTCATTCTGATCAATTCGCAATTTTCAAATATGCTATACGCTTTTACCCAGACCATGTAAATTCTTTGTTGAATCTTATTTCAAGTGCATTCTCAGAAAAACTAAAATAACTTCTCACGTTGAATTTTTATCTACATGTGTTAGACATCGACATATTCCGAAAGAATATAAATTGAAATTTAAACCACAGTACCCTGGTGCAAACAATAAAGCGTTTAATAAAAGCAAGCCGTCCTGTTCACTCGAAATGATTAAAATCACAGTTAAAGATCATCAACAAAACATCCTGGATATCAATTAAACCATTGTTTACTATAGAGCATTACTGAAAGAATCCGTGCTGATGACAACCTTCCCCCTGATGATTACAAAAACGAGAGAGTTAAACAACCATTTGTACAATTGTTGTAAAGAACGAAAGAAGAGCAGGTTTATCCTTCTTGTACTGGAAGACCAACTTCAAAACAACAAAACTGGTGACACTGATGAGCGGTCGTATGAAGTTGTTACTATTCCCGAAGACTTGCCTTTAAATGAAAATGAAAAATCTGTTCTTCGTCGAGGTCTGAAGTTCTCACCAGTACTCTTCTTTCGACGAATAAAGATCAAGTCACACTTCAACAACAAAGATCTACCGAGCCAATCTTCTGAGATCAACCCTATTGTAGAAGCAATAGACACCATTACAAGGACTAAAAGTACGTGGAATCCTCCTCCTTCTTCATATCCTTCATTGAATTTCTACATGGAGCAATTGAAAACTTCCGTAACTACATCTTCACAACATCATCATCGGGTGCATCAAAACATCACAGTTGCGGAACAATCTGCTCTAAAATCCTTGAAGAAACGAAAGGATGTAGTAATTCGACCGGCTGACAAAGGAGGCGCTACCGTTGTCTGGAGTAAGGAACTTTATGTAAATGAATGCATGAAACAACTATTAAATGTGGAGTACTATAAGCCATTAAATGAGGATCCAACTGGAGAGTACGATGACATTATAAAAGAGGAATTACAGGAGATGGTACTAAAAGGCGACCTACCGATTGATGCATTGAAGCTAATTCAAACAAAGAGCCGCTGTGCTAAGTTTTACGTTCTTCCTAAAATTCACAAAGCCAACAATCCCAGTCGTCCTATAGTATCGTCGGTGAGCTGTCCAACAGAACTTCTTTCAAGGCTCGTCGACACCATACTGCAACCTCTGTTGAAAGAAACACCGTCTTTCCGAAAAGATACCAACCATCTCTTGGAAAAACTAGGCACGTTTAAATTGTCTGGAACAAAACTATTCTTTGTCATTTTGGATGTTGTAGCGCTTTATACGAATATCCCCCACGGTGACCTGTTAATTGCTTTGAAACATTTTCTTGAAAAACGAATAAATCCAACTATTTCAACAACAACTGTCCTTAGACTGACTGAATTGGTATTAACTTTAACCGGTTTTGAGTTTAATACCAAATTCTTCCAACAAATAAAGGGAGTTCCGATGGGTACGATCATGGGTCCAGTTGTCGCCTGTCTATTCTTGGCTTATCTGGAAGAAAGATTCCTAGAGCAGTTCAAAGGGGAAAGGCCAAAACTTTTCTGCAGGTATATCGTGGACTTGCTGAAACTATTTTCATGTAATATTGAAGAAATACATGAATATCTGGCCAGTTTCACGAAATTGCACCCTTCAATTTCTGAAGCTCTGGTTCCTTTCCTGGACGTTCTTCTAATATCCAATCAGGAAGTAAAGACGGTGGACACGACAATTTACACCAAACCAACGGATTCCCATGCATACCTCCCGTTCGACTCTTACCATCCTAAGTCGACCTTAAAAGCAATTCCTTTTTCTCAATTCCTTCGTTTAAAACAAATTTGTAGCAAACAAGAAGAGTTTGAGAAGCAGTGCGAAATCATGGCAGAGCATTTTATCAAACGAAAATATCCTTCAGAATTAATTTCAAATGCAATTAAAAAACGTGAAGTTATTTCAAGAGAAAGCCTAATAGCAGTGTCGCGTACTAAACGTAAAACAAGCCGTGTCCCTCTTGTACTTGCGTTTACTCCATTTAATGCTGATTTGGCCAAGAAAGCTATCGAGCTGTATAATGACATCATACAAAATTCCAACAGCAATGAAATAATGCCCGAACCACCTTAGAAAGCTTTTCGAAGAGCTACTTATTTGAAGCAGCTTCTTGTTAGGACGTCAATTACACCAAAACCAACAAGTACAAACCCTGGAACCTTCCCTTGCAATAGAAAAAAATGCGTCACCTGTGACCACACATTACGCCTTCCTTCGGTATCTACTCAAAATGGTGTTTTCAACATTAAGCAAACATACAACTGCTTATCAAAGTGCTTAATTTACGCCATTA
>JAQGAK010004103.1:0-13023 GCA_034696945.1 Lipothrix lubbocki
CTGGGGGAAGAACAGTCATTTTTGTACTGACACAGAAATAAGACGTTAATAAAGACATGAATTGAATTGAATTGAATAGGTCTATTTAAATGCAAACTATCAGTTTTGGCTATATTTGGGTTAATCTAAAAAATTTTCATGGTCGAGTTTCCGGTTAAGTCTAAAATTACTGTAAAGCTGGGAAATCGCGAAAAACACGATAAAATTAAAAATTTATAATAGATAATTCTCAGCTGGGTAAAGTGTTATATTGGACATCCGAACATCCCAAAACCAAAAAAATTAAATTTAAAACTTGCAAAATACGCAAAATGCGCGCAAAATAGCTTAAAAATGCTTAAGAATCCTACGAAATACACAAAATTTCCGCGAAATCCCGCAAAATTTGAAGTAGAGCAACTTTTTGGAAAATCGATTCACAAAAACGTCAATGTTGGCCAAAAAATAAATTCGTAAATTATCTACTGTTGAAATTGAAAATAACAATGAACTCGGTAAAAGTTGTGAAAATGTTGTTAAAACCGATAAAACCAGAATAAGCAGAAAATTAAGAAAAAGTGGATAAAATAGCAAAATACCGGGAAATGACGTACCCAATTTTGCGAAATACCGCGAAAAGTTGACTGAAGTTTTGCGAAATTTTTAGGGCAAAAAACGCAAAATGGTCCCAACCCTAATAATGATTGTAAATAAAACATTATTTCTCCTAATTTTCACACCATTGATTTTTCCCTGTTAGCATATCACGGTATCCTTCATTCAACTGTTCACAATACAGAGCATTTCAGTTGTCGGAAGTCATCTATGAGCCGGCCTAGAAATTACAAAAGCCTAGACTAGGCCGCGGCCTAGAAATTAGAATGTACGATATTTACCCGGGTGCGAATAGTGTAGCACACCTTTTTAAAATGTTTTCGCAATTCCCTGCCTTACCTATCACATATAGGCGGACTGCAAATTAAATGAAGTATAAAATAGTGGAAAGCAGGGGGGGGAATTCAAAAATTGATTCTATTAAAAGGGTATTGGAATACGGTGGTGTCAGACCGAAATTAGAAGAAGGCAGGTGTAAATATTTTTATAAGAAGGATCTATGTATAGGTAGGCAGAATGAAATGTGCACCTATGATGCCCCGCTTTTAATTTCAAGTTTCACGTATAACCAAAAGTTTTTGAATAACTTGTTCTGAATCTAACTTTTCAAGTCAAAGTCTTTTACAACTTACATTTGTTTATTAATTCTACAATCCACAGTGTACATAAGACATATGATCAAGGTTTACACAATATAATTGAACTTGAATTAAATAATTCATGTTCTCATTGAGGCGTTGTGGAAATCGTGTGTAAAACAAAGTTGGAATGCTGAAACATAAACAAAATACTGGAAAATATAGTCAGTTCATCCTTTCATGCCACATAAACTGCAAGAAGAAGCTTCAATATTAATTATAATTTTGAAGCATTGACCCTCAATGGATTTTTCGACAATATTCTGTTTATTTTGGAAGGAATTGCCTCAAGGGAGTAACTATTGTAGTATAAAATACAAAAACAACAACAGAGAAAGTTTGAAAGAACGGTCATCTGAAAAAACTACGATTCCTTTAGTTTAAAGTATACCGATTATTATACAGTGGATGGAAGGAAGGTTTCAAAGGTTACTTTCGGTCAAATATTTATAGTGAGTGGATGAACGAGGCTCCTCAGTCCTGTTTAAGTTGTGTGTTCGAGTAGAGTCGTCCGGTAAATATATGAGAATAAATCTATAAAAGTCAGTGTGTATGTACATCTGGATTTTTTGGGTTAGACATCCCTTCTTCCCATATTGGGCATCCGCATGTTAGATCTCCTACAGGCTCATTGTACAGTGCGGCTGTTAATCCTCCAGATCAAATGGAAAATTGTACTGCAAGGTAAAAATATTGACGCTCTATGTAGCCTTGTATGTTCTTTACTATACGCCATAACTTTTTTGAAGTGTATAGTCAGAATGGTTTGATTTTTACGGTTTTCTCTTGAAATTTGAGTCAAATGTGAAGCCAGGAAAGATTCTGAATAATTATTCAATCCTAAGTATTATTTTTGTCAGATCGGGAAATAAATCCCTTCGACTTGTCACCACTTTCGGACTGGGCCAGCTCTTATTGACGACAACATTTGTGCTGACTGGAATAATTGGAGTTTGTAAGCAGCCTTGTGTTTTAAGACTGTTATTTCATAGAGAACCTCCCTTAATTTTTCTGCCCATACATTCAATTTTTTCAAAATAATTTTTTAATGACCTCATGCTCTATTATTCTTCGTCAATAATCAGTTCAGTTGCCAAAAGTTGAAGCGCACCAAGCGGAAGGGAAAACAAGCCATGAAGAGCGCCTGGAAAAATCGTTTAAGGAAAATTTAACCGCGATTCATATCCGCATTGGTACAAACCATCATTTACTCATGATTCAATACGAAACTTGTACATACTATTGGCAAAAATTATGACTTTTGGATTAATTAACCATCTCGTGGTAACAAAATAATTATTTTAATTACAGAGAATCACACGCCCACAAGACTTGACGACTTTCTCTGGCACGCCTACCGTTTTAACAGCGATGTTGTTAAATGGGTTGATGCCCCGAAAACTCTAGAGGCACATAAAAATAATGAGTTTTTTTATTCAGCGAAAAAGTAAAGATTATCCCTTAAGTATACTTTATGAATAATTAAATTAAATTTTCATTTTAAAATAAACTATACTAATTAAGGCTGGGAAATAGGGGAAAATGCGATGAAATAATAACCACTAAAAATAAAATTAAAACGAATAGAAATTTGAGAAATTGTAGATAAAAAGCACGAATTAGGACAGAAATCTAGGGAAACCCACGCGAAAAATATATAAATGAAGATTTTTTAATTATTGTCATTTTTTGCATTTCTTTATTACGACTACAGGTCTAACCAAGACATAGGGGGATATCTAAAATACCAAGCCGGAGACCAACAAATACTCATTTTATACGACATATTCAGTACTGAAAATTCTGTGAACATTGTTATTTGCCCAGGCAAGCTCTGCTGCACGGGAGAGCGTTGTGCTTTATATCTGGAATGGTTGCGATCGGAGAGTGAATCCATTTATGTGGAGTTGGAGGTAAGACAATATAATCCTTGTATCATACAACACAATGTTTATATTGAAGCTGGAAACAGTTTTGTATGCTTTAAATTTAAACTTTTACTTGTAAATTCACGAATGTTTTTTTTAAATTTATTTATTTGAACTTCTAGCGCCACTCTTTCTTCAAGAAGAATGATTACATTGAAAAATCCCTCACGCGGGGCAATTTGTACGTCACTGCACGTTTACGGACGGGGAGGCAAGCCAAGCTAAAAGTGGTCATCCGGCAAATACAACTAAAATCAGATTTATAAGCTGGATATCATATCATACTACTATAAAGTTGGTGTCATTCCGTAACGTAAGAAACGCAGGGGGTTTCAGGTCAAATAGAGAGCGACGCGCGAAGCGCGTCGCCAACCAGTAGATCGACGCGCGCGAAGCGCGCGGAGTTCTACTGGTTCCATCTATGCATACACAGATTTGTGGTCCAATGTTTAAATATTAATAGCTACTGCATACATAAGTATAGTCGTATTTTAAATTCAAGGATGAAAAATGTAAAAAAATTTCGGTTCGAATTTTTATATCCAAATCTAATTTACACAGCTGCGTGTAAATCAATTTTAAATTGTTTTGAAGAATTGCGATTTAATATTTGATAATTATTATATACATAATTTGTAGTAATTAACTGCCAATCCGTTTTTTCTGTATTTTCTTCCGACACTTATTTTGGAATATACTTCATATTTATGGATTTTCTTGAAAAATATTTTATGTTAGGCGAGATGATGCAACTGTTTTTTAACACTTGAAGCAAATCAAGTTTGACAATGAGTGTTATAAGTCTAATGTAAGGACGAAAATCATTAGAGCCGTAGTTCTATTACATGTTTTTCTCGTTTAATAAAATAATATTAATTACCGGTAATTACAATTCTAATGCCAACCTTGATCAATTCACAATAATTATCCTTTCTCGCTATCCAATGCTGCGAGTCTCTCCAGGATCCAAATTCATTTCAGCACATTCATTTCATGTGACTACGACACTACGTGAAAGCTACACTTACATAATTTATCAAGTAAATGTGAAAATTTTAGCTGGAAAACGAATTCGTATCGTCAGGACCAAAGCACACACACAAAAATATTGCTACATAATTGTAGATTGGCCGTTAAATAAAATCCCAATTTTGCATAGTAAATATTTGCTAGCGAAAAAACTGACATGGCTTATGTATTATCCCAAGACATTTAAAATTAGTAATTCAATTTGATCAAAACACCGTTAGGCTTGCTGGAGTTAGTCCATTTTTGCAGTTATGGCGGATAATCCAGTTGGCATGCACGAACAGTGTATAGATATAACTCATCTTGCGTTTCCAGTACCGATATATAGGATACCAAAGATTTTTTCAGCCACAAGATCTTTGGTCGATTCATCCGGATCCCCGTAATTACATACATGTAATTCCCGAAAATGCAATGTTTTTTCTGTATGCAAAATACGAGCCCACTTCGCAGCAGTATGATGGTTAGCCCATCTTGCCTATAGTATATGTAATTATTAGGGCTGGGACCATTTCGCGTTTTTGGCACGAAACATTTCGCAAAATTAGTTAATTTTGTGCGGTATTTTGCAAAATTGATGACGAAATTTTGCGGTATTTCGCGATTTTTATTCACAGTTTCTTAAGTTTTTGTTTATTCTGCCTTTATTTTGCGGTTTTGAAGATCATTCTTACCGAGTTATTTTCAATTTTGAGCAGTTTTTAATGCCAAAAGTAGATAAAATTAATTAAAAAATTTATTTTTTAAACTAAAATTGACGTTATTGTGCAATAAATTCCAAAAAAAGTTGTTGGAGTTCAAATTTCGCGGTATTTCGTGAAAATTTTGTATATTTTGCAGTATTTTGCGTTTTCACACTATTTTTCGCCCATTTCGCGATTTTCAAATTTAATTTTTGTGGTTTTGGGATGTTCGCATGTCCAATAACACAATTTACCCAGCTGGGAATACTCTATTATGAATTTTTAATTTTATCCTGTTTTTCGCGGTTTTCCAGCCCCACTCATCGTCTATCTCAAGTAGCATTCATAATGATATTCACTGAATATCATATGTATACAAGAAAAACAAATAAAAAAGCGTTCAAAGAAAATCTTGCTCATGTTACACTACATATTCCAGGGATTCAATATGGTAGCGAATATATTATACATACATACATTAAAGAGGATACAAGAAAAGGAGGACGACAGAGAGTAACCTTGATATATGTGTATGTAAGTTTATAAGTATATACATATGTCAGCGTAGGATGACCATATGTATATGTATATACTATAAATACATAAATGTTGTAATTATATCCTCGTAGGCATTTTGTCAACTGTTTAGGCATACGTGCTAAGAACGTAGTTAGAAGCATGCAGGCATTATTTATTTGTTCACTTAAGTATATTTAGGCCACTGCAAGTCTGCCACCAGTCGGTGGGTTAGTTTTATAATAGCAGGAGGAACAAAACCCTTCTCACGTGCGGACAAACTGTATTACACTCTCTCTCTCTGTCCCCACATTTGTATTACTGAATGTAAATAAGTACCATAGTATTCTTAGGTATGTCTACATTCCCACATATGTACATATGTACATGCATTTGAACGAGGTCTAACCTTCTTAACGTATTTCACAATAAACTTACTGTGGTTTCGTTGCGAAGGACCCATTTATGGGGTCAACGAATGTTTCGTGTACAAAACAAAGAGAAATCCAGGGATATGGTCAAGTGCACTTAAAAACACTTTAGTACTCGTCTGTATGTTGTCGGCAACCTTGATTTGATCGAAGGATTGTATCGAACGAGTGGGATAAAAATTGTTATTTATCTCAGTGGGAGATAAGATATAGGCCGGGCAGGAGTTTATGATTTCATTTTATGGGTTATTGTAATAATTCTACCCTTGATGCTTTTAATATGTACTTGCCACATACGTTTTGCCTTTGAAGAGGCAAATGTAATATTATCTCTATAGTTCTTCAAATGCAAGAATGACTGACTGCCACTTCCGAATATTATTTTTAATTGAAATGACAAAGCAACTATCTCGTTTATTTAACATATTGTGAAGACGCATAAGAGGTTGAAACTACGGAATATTTCATAATAATGTTAATAATCAATATTTATTTCCCTTACTGTTTAATTTATTATTTATTATTTTATTAAATAAAATAATTTCTTAAAAATTAAATGTTGCTTAACAAATTTATTAAAATTTTAATTTTAATAATTTACCAAATTAAATTAAGCTGATGATTTTATTATTACACAATGTTTTAATTACATTTAGTTTGATAAATTATAAAAATTAATTTTAATAAATTATAGTTAATAATTATATTATTATTATATTATTAGATTTATTATTATTATATTATTAATATTATTAAATTATAATTAATAATTATATTGTTATTATATTATTAGATTTATTATTATTATATTATTAATTTTAATAAATTATAATTAATAATTATATTATTATTATATTATTAGATTTATTATTATTACATTATTAGATTTATTATTATTACATTATTAGATTTATTATTATTATATTATTAATTTTAATAAATTATAATTAATAATTGTATTATTATTATATTATTAGATATATTATTATTATATTAATAATATTAATAAATCTGGTTGTATTTGTTTTGCGACGTCTTCAGACGTCTTTCTTATTTTAGGAAGCATATTAAGTCCGCTGTATCCCATCACCACGCAGATAAGTTTTAGAAAATTATTACTGATATGCGTTATTTGTAGGGCTGGGAAACTGCGAAAAACACGATAAAATTTAAAAAAAGAGTATACCCAGCTGGGTAAATTGTTTTATTGGACATCCGACATCCCAAAACCACAAAAATTAAATTTGAAAATCGCGATAAACGCGAAATGGCCGAAAAAGTGTAGAAACGCGAAATACTACGGACCATATACAAGATTTTCACGAAATACCGCGAAATTTGAACTCCAACAACATTTTTTTGGAATTTATTGCACAAAAACGTCAATTTTATTTAGAAAAATAAGTTCCTAAATTATTTTTATCTACTTTTGGCACTACAAACTGCTCAAAATTGAAAATAACTCGGTAACAATGGTGAAAATGATGCTAAAAACCGCTAAATAAAGCCAGAATAAACAAAAAAATAAAAAAAACTGTATAAAAATCGCAAAATACCGCGAAATTTCGTCCTCAATTTCGCAAAATACCGCAAAAAATTGACTGTAATTTTGCGAAATTTTTAGGGCCGAAAACGCGAAATGGTCCCAGCCCTAGTTATTTGGTTTCGGTTAAAGTCCCTAAAAGTAAACATTGGTTCTACAGTTTGCATGTATGTAGATAAACATATAGCTATAGCATAGGTCCCCTGTGGAGATATTTTAACTGGCTTATATACTTAGATTTAACAGCAGCCTTTCCGTTCCTGTTCTCGCCAAGTCATTTTATATTCAAAGGGACGAGAATTCCTATGTGAACAAATCGCCGAGGGATTGCTCTGTGTAGAAACTTTCATGCATCCACTGTTACAAGTAACTATACTATATATATAGATATATTATATTTTACATGTCCATATATGTGTTTACAAAAATTATTGTATGCCAGAGTTGTTCTGATATGGCCTTATTGTGTACGCACACATATATTCTACTTTACGATTGGCAGTGGTTTAAGTTTTCCATGTCGTTCCACCCGACGCCACAGATATTTTCAGTGTTGGGAATACAGACATGGAACCTAATACTCCATATAGTCTCCATAGACTATAACTCCAAAGAGTTAAGCAGGAATTTAAACTGTGAGCGTGTATAATTCAGGGTGTAAAAGTGAAAAATAAATTTTGTTGGCAAATAAGCATTATACACCTTTTGAAAAAAGAAATTACAAATTATACGTCATTCCCACAACAAATCAAAATTATAAAAATATTTAAAAAAAGTATTTAAAAAAAATATTTAAAAAAAATAAAAATAAAAATATTATTTATTAATCTTAAATTTTACTTATATTCGTTTATTGCAATTGTGTCTTATTGATCGAAAAAAAAATCAACTGTACCAAGATGGACATCAGTAATAACTTTTGTGAGTTAAATTTCCAGTGTGAACATTGCGACTACAAAACTAACCGAGAAAAAATATTCACCGCACATAAAAGATTTATGCACACAAATCAGACTTCTACTTCTACTAAATGCAATCGCAGTAAGAATGTCAAGGCTAATCGTAAGAATAAAGTGACTTTAATTAGGAAAAAGCGGATACCGCACAGGGATAAAAACTCCTTGGAATTGTTTAAATACAATAAATCAAGTGGATCCCTTTCGGCTAAAACAAATAGCAGTGAATCAATAAATCAAGACAAAATTTTGAAAAATGGTCTCGATCATCAGAATGGTGTCACAAATCCCACCAGCAGTGCGAATGAAAGGAATGGGAATAGCGTGGGAGGGGGAAATAACAATAATTTTAAATCCTCCGCGGAATCTTTAGAACTTATCCGGAATTTGGAGTCCAATGTGCTGTCTCCGTGGAGTGTTTACCATTGCAAACATTGCGATTTAGTGACTGATTCTATTGGATTTCTTGCCTTGCATAATAAGGAAATGCATGAATTATTACCACACGACGACGCCTTAAAGACACAGATGGTTTTGGCAGTCAAAGAAAACAGTGGGATTAACAACGTCGTCGAAAATGACTGTGGGACGATTACTGGTGAAGATTCTCATAAGTTATCCGATGATGGTGATTGTGGGAAAATTGAGGATGATGATTCAAACAAGACAACTTCTCAGGGTATTAACGATGAGTTGCCAGCTGGTAAAGGTCCCAAGAAAAGGACTTCACTTGTGAGTTTCAGAAAAATATCCGCCTGTGATGACAAAATGGATGCAACGGACGTTCAAAAGAGGATAACACGTAGTGCCACTGCAGCGGCCTCTAACGGGTTGGATAGGAAGAAGAAGAAGCTCAAACCAACCAGTAAAGATAAAAACATTTCTGGAAGAGTCAGTAGACGGATTAGTTCTCGACAGGTGAAAGTTCAATTTAGAAAGCTTAGATCAAGTTTCATCACGGGAAGGCCCGAAGTAGAAAGCCTTAAAAAACGGAAGTCGCCTCAGGATAAAAAGCGTCGTCAAAAACTTCCCACAACTTTCTCTTGTGACAAGTGCGATTATAAGACAAATAACAAATATTACTTTCCCCACCACCAACAGCGTCATAAGTCCCGGGCAAAGGTCAGTTATGTTTGTGACTATTGCGATTATACATCCAACTTCAAGCAAACGTTAACTAGTCACACAAGAAGCCACCACAAAGATCGGATTCAAGTCGATCATTACAATATTGGAGAGGGAGTTGAAATTACTTCTAATAATTCCAAAAATTCACAAGATACTGAAATTCGGGTGGTTAACGATAGAAATTCTGACGGGGTTTCCGCTGTCTCAAGTATAAAACCTGCAGAAAAACCTTACAAATGTGGAGAATGCGATTTTAAAACTCGGAGGAGAAATTGCCTAATGATTCACCAAAAGCGTCATCAAAACCACCAGAAACAGCGTCTTTCCCCTGTTAAGTCGATCATTTTGGACACGCTGGAGCAGCAGCCCGTGATCTCCAATGACCAAAAAGTAAATTTTAAAACAAAAGCGGCTCGGAAAGAGTACCCTTCTGATGACGCGATTATAGGAAATTTATTATCCCCTGACGAGCTTCCAAAAGACTCCGTTCAGAGTTTCTCTTCTTCAAATAATCATTCCGTGAATGTTGAATTTGAGGATCCTGATGATGATAATGCAATTCCGTTGGAGTGTTACTCTCCTGACGTCGCGCCCCACCCTCCGGAATTCATAATTGATAATGAAGAACATTTTTTGGACGACCCTGTCCAAATTTGCCATAATTCAAATGATGAGTCCACTATTTCCGAATCATTTGAAGTTCCCGGAGATCTCGTCCGACGACCATTGGTCAAAATTTTGGAATCGTTTGATGTACCCGAAGTGCCAGAATCTTCCTCTGAACGTTCGGTGGAGGATATATCTCAAAAGGATGCCATCCCCAATAAGGAATTTCCAGCAAATTTTTGTATGCCGGAAAATGAACTCCACAGTTCAGGAAATTCTGAGGAAACTGTAATGAAATTACCGGAAGATCACTTAGAAATTCAGGTTCCAAATACTTCTGAAGAGGAAAATGAACATATGATTCCTGGGGAGTCTCCGGAAATAAATTTTGAAAATAATATGTTAATTTAGTTCAATCATTTTTTATTTTATGTTAATATAGTTCAATTTAATCTTAATTAGCGTCATAATTGTCAGAGTCATTAAATGTACATATAATAAGCCTTGACTGAGGAATAAAGCCAAAAATTGAGAAATTCAAACCATCTAATAATCATTACACTGACGCCAATTTTATGGACGAAAAGCGCACGCAGCAATAAACTTCAAATTGTACCAAATCCTCAAATGCTTATTAGCTACCTCCAACCAAAAGACAGCAGCGCCCAAAGAAATGCAGATTGAAGTAATGTAAATCAAGCCGGAGAACATATTGGAGCTCCAAGCCAACGGCACGGCCTTATTACTCTGATATTTCCAAAGGTAACCCAGACTAGTTTTCTTCAATGGGGGTAATCGGAACTTCAACCACCTGTAAATCCCGGACTCAATCGCCATTCGCGTCACAAATTGACGCAATAAACCACCAGAGATTTTGTCGTTTCGGAAGGCGAGTCCATTGTCCCCTTGGAAAAAGTTCTCAAACCCTTTTTTAAAGACTGGGTTCCGGTTTTGTCCATTTCCATTCAACTGCGGTTCAAATTTTGGTAGTTCGTGTTCCCACCCAACGAACGCAGATTTATCACATTTTGAAACTTCCCGCTCAATGGACACATTCGGAAACCCTTGTGGCACTTCGGTCATTTCAGCAAGTCTTCGAAGCTTTGCGATGTCTTTGTATTCTGAGGACAGGTCAATATCTGATTTTTTTAATCTGGGCAAGCGCGCGGTCAGAATGATGTAAATTTCCGCCCCGAATTCAGTTAACAACGGGAAATGCCTTCCGGCGCTAAAGTTATTAGCAGCACTGTGCTTAGCTATGACGTCGTGATTGATTGCCTCTTCCCATTTAGAAGAACTAGTGGCGTATTTTTTAAAATTATTAGAAATCCAACTGTAGAGCCTAAACCCTTGGAGATCCTCAAAGGTTTTAAAATTTACCGCCGCTTTTGGCGCTGTGACTGACGATGTGATTTTCCCCTTGTAGGTTTCTTCAATTGTGAGGAAAAAGAATAATGCGAGGGCTATTACAAGCTTCTCCTTCGGCTGGTCCATGAATTTCTTGGGAATGTGGCAATGTTCGATTAGGAGGAACATGAAAATCATGAGGTTGTCCATGAAACTGGTGGTGCCATTAGTGATCTTCATAAACACAATGCCTAGAACAATGCACGTGACCAGCAGCGCGATCCAAAGACTCGTGTCGAAGGCGTTTGAAAACACTCGAATGGATATTGTTTCATGGGGAACTACGCAAGTAATGAAATTGTAATATTGAGTGTGCGTGGGGAGGAAATTTGCTAGTGACACGGGCTTGGTGTCGTATATTAACACTGGACATTTTTTAACCATTAGCCTCAACTGCTGACCATATCTTGATGCGGGTTGTAATATAGGATGTTTGAGCAATATACTTGAGTTCGAGAATCTGCTGGTAATTATCTCTATAAAGGTTTCAAGTATGTCGGGAATCGTAGTCTCTATATACTGGTTAAAAATTCTACCATTTGCCGTCACATATATTAAGTGCGGCACTGTCTTCAGCATTACCTGTCGTTGAAGCGACAACGTGGTTAAATTAAATTGGCGCAGTTTGGTGCCGGTTTGCAAACACCAGAGAGGATTCAGGTTTTCAGCTGGATTTGCAAACATCCGGATTGATGAGGTGTGAGTTAATTCGCATCCAAAACATACATAAACAAAATATTGAAATGTAAATTTCTGCATTGGTGTCGGTTCTAGAGTTTTATTTTCAGCCAAATTTTTATTTTCATCCGAATTTTTATCTTCATTAGCATTGGGCTGTAAGACTATGAAAAATATGTTGGTCAATTCCGTCCGCCCCTGTGGAAGGATCTTAATTTTCGAAATCCTTGCAATAGCGTTGTTTAGTTTGGGCTCTGCAATAATTACAAAATAATATTGCACAGCGGGAATTTGGAAATTCATTAGGGTGACGGTGGTGTTGATGAGAGGAGTGACGAACTGCTCTGCGTTTTCAAGGAACAGCCTGGCGTGACATTGGGACTGAAATTGGGCAAGGCTACAAGTCATTATGTCAACCTGGACTGCGGTTTTATGGCTTAGCACTAGGGGATGTTCGTTCCTGCCGTCCCGTAAGAATTCAAGTTGGAGTGATGAAGAGAAAATTATTTCAATTTGACTGCAATGAGAAAATGAGGTCGTCCATTCGTCAAAGTAAATTTCGTGGTATTTTCGTTTGAAGTCAATTGACAGAATCACGTTTGCCAGAGAGACTATTGCTAACAGTATACGGAATTTATACATATTGGCGGGTGCAGTGGAGACCCGCTACAACAGTTATCTTTATTAGGGCAGACTCGCTATAACGGTCCTCTGTATCAAGACTGGCTCGCTATAACGGTTCTATTTATTAGGAAAGATTCGCTATAACGGTCGCCTTTATTACGACAGACTCTCTACAACGGTTATCTCTAGGCCTGGGACCATTTCGCGTTTTTGGCCCTAAAAATTTCGCAAAATTACAGTCAATTTTTCGCGGTATTTCGCG
>JAQGAK010004104.1:0-13022 GCA_034696945.1 Lipothrix lubbocki
TAGATAATATTTAGACTTTTGGATTATCTAGCCTAGATAATAGATACTAGATATTAGATAATATTTAGATACACTCGTAATTCTCCAGACCCCACCACACCACTAGAGCCAGAAAAATAGGAAGCCGGCTTAATTACTTTGGAAATATATAGTAGTTCGTTTATTTGAATTAACAAAAAATTTAATTAGTTACGGAGATGCGAATTACCACTTAAAAAAGGCATTAATTTCAAAACGAACAACAACGTAACACAATTAACTTTTGTATATATGCGGATAAAACTTTACGCCGGCCGAGTTTCAAAACTAATTATACTTCGTATAGATTCACCTAATATTTCATTTGTACACAGACAATTACGAAATTACGGATCCGAGCGTTATGCAATATTATTAAATAAAAAAGTGGGTAGATCGTATAACTATTACGCATATGAGATAATTAATTTTAATACTCACCTTTATTTTGTACGAGAGAAGCAGACGACGAAGAGCTTGAACTTCAGAAATGTAGAAGTATTAATGGCAATATAATACAGATATGTCCAGATTACTCAGTCAGCCAGAACAATGAGATCACTATGTCAGAGATAAAGATAAAAGGTTTGATCTGACGTCTGACGTATGCTCCTGTATCAAAAAAAATTAATTCGTCTATGAATCCCTAAAAAATATTTAAATTCATTTATCTCAGATCTTAGCTAGCTACAAGTCCTATCTGCACTATACTTCAATTTCAATCAATATTCTTCGAAATAAATACTTCGAGACGAAACGCCTACTAGACTATAATACTATACATTAGGGAAAAAATTATAATATGCTAAAAATCTGATAGTAATAAGTGATGATGCACTCATCACTCAAGTTGCAATCTGACGTCAACTCTGTATATTTTAAATTTAAATATGTAACACCTAAAAATTCCGACTGCATTCGCCTTGAGGATTATTTCGTGGGTGATGTCAACGTCCTATATTTTATTATGTATAGTTGAAAAATACATTTGTAATTATGTACATACACAAGACTGTACTGCTCAAAAAGAATCGCTTCAACAATCCTGAAGGCTGTACTTGACATACATATGATTAAAGTATGTCAAAAAGGATGCTGCGGTATTATTTCTACTACACTAAATAAATACGTAAAAAATAATATTTTTAAAGGCAATATTAATAATTAAAAATAATATAAGTAAGTATAATTAGACACTCCTACCTCTCTTAAAATATCCCCGCAGAATTGCGCACAAAATGCAATTATGTACTTGTTCTTTATTACCTCCTTAATATTAATCGCCTTCCTTGCAACGGGAAACCAAAACAGGCGAATTCTCACGTATCTGTATAGTAAGTATAGAAAGGAAATGTAAAAGACAGACACAGTCAACAAAATTCAAGTACACATTCAAGATTGCTGCACTGTATAGTGCTTTAAAGTACTGAATTCCCCACACAAGACAACTATTTAACCATGAGTATTATTTGTTGTACTGACTTGAATTTACCTCCAATTTCTAACTACTCAAAAAAAGTCAAGGGTTTCGTAGTATGTTCATTTTATTATTCAGTTCAACCGTTCGACTTCGACAGTTCACTTTTTTTAATCTCACTAATAACTCACTACTCACTACTATGTATAAGTAAACTTATACATACTTCAGCCGTTCATTCGTGGTTTACTACTTACAAGTTTTGCTACTTTATTAATATCACTATACTTATTACCTCTGCAATGTTGATGAAATGCTCAGAACTCCATTGAAATAAAAGGGTTTCTAAGCATTACAACACGGAAGCATATATTTCCCGATGATTCTTCCCTATGATTATATGGATTTTAATTTTATTTAAATATTTGTAGTGAATTAGTTTGATTAGTACTGAATAGTTCATGATGAGGATACAATAATACAAATAGTAAAGCCGCTGATTATTAAACTTCATTCAGAATAAATTTGCGGTCGTATTAGTAAATGCATTGAGGCTATATATGTATAAGGAAGCTATAAGGAAGCTTTTTGTGTTTAGTGATTGTGGTTTCCAGATATTAGTAATGCAATGCAATGAAGTATTCGTAGGAAACCACCTGTAGCAGCAATAACAGTGTGTGTAGGAAGGAATATAGACAAGTTCTCCGGTTATTTCCATCAACGTATGCAGTCAACGTTGGTGCAAAACACAGAACTGAGTCAGCGCTGGTGGAAATCTCATATAATATGTGAAAAGGCAAAAAGGAAGTCTGTGTAGGGGGAAGCTCACAATATTTATCCAACGTTCTAACAACTGATATTTTCATGCCCCGGCGCCATCTGTTGTCGTAGAACGTTACAATTTTTACTTGTTAGTAGGACGTTGCAAGAACAAAAATGTCTGTCTGCAAAGGAGTTTGGTTTAAAACGCATTGTTTATTTAATGTAATGGTAAGTTATGTTTTAAAATATGGATTTCTAAAATCGAATAAAGCTAGATGTGACTAGTATTTACCTAACGAGACAGAAACATTGTTTCAATATTTTAGCAGTTTTGTAATGTTAAATCTCATGAAGTGGATTTTGCATCGGATTAGAATTTAAAATATGCTTGAATTCGACGTTGTTTGGGTTTCTGGGTTACATGTAAGTATAGTTTATTAATTACGAATATTTGTTGTAGATTTGTCGGAACTTGAAACAGTTTGTGTTTTGATGACGGAGCTTTAAAGAAGTATAAAATTGTTTCCCTATTTTTGAAAAATTATCATAAGTGTGTAAGCTTTGAGCAATTGTAAGTTACACAAGCAATCTACCCAATCATTACATAAGAAAAGCAAATTTAAAAAAAATAAAGTAAAAATCATTGTATGTATTCTTACCGATTATTAACTTACCCGTTAAGAAAAGTGTTGACTTTTAAAACGGGTTTCCGTGGAGGGATTGGAAAGACTGGGGATTCAAAGACTGGGAAATCGCGAAAAACGCGATAAGCTTACTTGTAATTCATAATAGTATTCCCAGCTGGGTAAATTGTTTTATGAGACGTTTGAACATCGGGAAAAACGCGAAATGTTACAAAAATTGTGTTCTCAAAATCCCACAACATTTCATGTCAAGAATTTGTCATTTATTTGTTGAACAACAGTGGCAATTTTAGCAACGAAAAATTTGCATTTACTTTTGACGTTAAAAAGCTGCTGAAGCTAGAAAAAATCTAAATAAATTCAGGAACAATTGTGAAATCGTTGTTAAAAACTAAAATGTAGTCAAAATAAATATAAATTAACAAATTGTAGATTCATCCTTCAAACTGTAAAGCTTGAAGAATGAAAATGCCTGAAAAATCGAGCGCAAACTTAACTTTTTTGACATTTTGAGGTTAAAACGTGAAATGGGCCCAGCCCTACTTATTACTCTGCCCCACAATGAAGCTTACGAGTAATCATAAGAACTGATTCAAAATAAGTAGTGCGACTAAAATTAGTTTAGACCAAACCACTTTGTCATTTGCAATCTTCACGTTTCCACTCTCCTTACGTAGTTGAGGCTAAAATCATGCTGGATTTTACCAACAGGAATTTTCTATGCGGAGATTAGCCTGATGATTATTAGTACAAGTACTAATACTTTAACTATTGCAAAGAACGATAAAAACAAGTATTAAAAAGTCATTTTGGATCTGTTTTTTGGAAATTCTTATACCCTGGCCCCAATTTCTCTTACCCTGGCTCAGCCAGGCCGGGCCAGTCCTCGAGTACAATAGTGATTTCGTAGAACATCTTTCCAATGAAGAAGCTTTTACTTCTTTTTATACTTGCCGTGATATTCTACAAGATGTCCCGCCTTTCTGCTGAAACCGAAGTCTCCAAAGTAGTGATCTTCGAAGATCTAGTGTCAACTTGTCTGTCTACCTATTTAGTTTCATAGTTTCCTGTGAAGTAGTCTAAAGGTTTAAGCATATACCTAAATTACTAATATAAATACTACTGATAGTACGAGCTTCGAAGCATGTTTTTTCATCTATGAATTGGGATGTGTATTTTATGATTGATTGAACGGTTTTTTACACTTCTTTCATAAGATCTTTTCTTCCATGCATGTTAATTTTACCAGTATAATGAAGAGATCTACTGCCGAGGAACCAGTTTTTTCGCAGTGAGACTTCCTTGTAGACTATATAAGTACAATAATACTGAGTGCGCTTTCATGACTTTACAAATGGGAAAGAAACAAATGATGTGCAACTTCATAAACAAAGAATTTTACAGACATCACAAGCAATAGTTTTATTACAACGTTAAGATAAATACAAGCTTTGATTAATGGTTCCGAGATGTCGGTCTTGATGATCAGTTGGTTGGGGTAGTGTGTCACCCTTTCCCTATGTAAATCTTGGTTCAAGATCATGTTAAAACATGTATTTAATATTTATTTATGTTATCCATGTATGGTTTACTTGGAATTTATTCCAATGTAGTATTTATAATGTTACAAACATTTATACTCATTACGAGAATGAATTTAATATTGTATCACAACATCAATGTGCTGCCAGGAGATCCTCAAGTTCATTAATTTTAAGCACACACTATCTTCCTACATAATTTTTCCATACCAATTTACAATCACCAATCAATATCTCCAACCTGCCGCAATTCAAATCCATCTCAGTGACACACATAATCCACTTATTATATCCTTCCAGCAAATTCAAACTGTGACAAAATCTCAAATCCTATCATCCTTAACTTAACAGATATAGTTTTGTACTAATTTGTAATACTGATAAAGAAACGATAAGAGCAGCGATTTTTTCGAATACACTCAATTTTGCAAGGTACGTACACATATGCATATTATTGCATCATTAAATCAATTAGCACTGGAAAACGGGTACTCGATGGTTTATATAATTGTATACTACTAAGGTTACAGCTCTACAGTGTATATGATCGAAAAAACCTCTACTCTTCAGTTTGGCAAATATTTGGCGAGGGTAAGGGAAACTTTCCGTCAGCCAGCGGGAAGAGTTACGTAGTTCCAAGATTTTGTAAAATCATAAGAACTTTCTTATTTATGCATATGTATTCACTGCTTTTTGGAATAAAAGCAACATGACAGATGCTTCGTAAACATATAAATAGTTCTAGCTTTCTCTTTCACTATACTCAATATTGTTATAGAGTTGTACATACTGGAGCTCAAAATCTAGTTTTTATGGACATTTTCGTGAAGATTCATTTTCCAAAGAAATTATTATTGACTGAAAGCCAGAAGCCCCTCGCTTTCTATAAATATAACAGCAATACTTGTATTACTGGCGACAAAGTGGAAATACAGGAAATGTGAGTGAATTCAGAATTGTAAGTATGCAATGAAGTCGTCTTTGTTGTCAAGACAGATGTTGTACACCAAGATGACTAATGCAGTACAAGAATTACATGTGTATGATACAAATGATGAAGCGTGTCAAGACTTGACAACATAATTGAATAGAAAAACAAGTAAAAACAAATAAGTTCAAAGATCAGATGTCACAGGTAGGCATATTGTATTTTATTTTTATAAATCAGCGAAACCTGTCGACTGTTCTTAATATCTATAGCACAGTTATTCATACAATCAAGGTTATGGTATCTTCAGTTCAACTGGAAAAGTGCGAAGAATATAGGAATGAGTGTCATTGAAGTCACTCGATATTTACATTGAGTACAAAAACAATAAAAAAAACAAAAAAATAATACAGCTTTCGAATGAAAGTATGTACGCCTGTATATATAGTAGCTCACGTAAATACCTAACCCTACCAAGTCTGTTATAAAGTCATTTTACCAAGTTATATACTAAAAAGTTTAGTCAAGTCCAATCAATTTATTTATCTAGACGCCGTATTGTTGTGAGACGAGGTTTTGAATGCTACGAAAGAAAGGTTGAGTAGCACTATTCGTAATTGTTCCAAGAGGCAACTGGTTATTTCCAGATGCGAAAGCTACTGAAACTCCTGAAAGTCTAGATGGCCCAGCTTCGGAGCTCGAAGAACTTATGGCTTGTTGTGGAACTCCGTACTGAGATAAACCTTGACCTAAGTTTGATTGTTGTCCTGACTGAGGTACTGTATTTCTTGACTGCCCTGGTGATTGAGATATACTTTGACCTACATTATTTGACTGTTGCGGAGCTCCATATGCAGACTGAGGGACGATTTGCTGTCGGACCGACTGAGATAAAACTTCTGCTAAGTTACTTTGAGGTCCTACTCCTTGAGATGACAATTGCACTGAATTACCTGAATTCAATTGTTGTGGAGCTCCATATGCTCCAGCTTGACCTCCGCTATTTCGTTGTCCTATTGACTGAGAAAGTATTTGACCAAAATTACCTCCCGACTGGGGTGAAACTTGAACAAAGTTATTCGTTCTTGATTGCTGCGGAGCTCCATATGCTACAGACTGACCTGCGTTATTTCGTTGTCCTACTGATTGAGGAAAAACCTGACCTACGTTACCTCCTTGTCCTCCTGACTGAGGCGAAACTTGAACAAAGTTACCCCTAGATTGCTGTGGAACTCCGTACCCTACGGACTGCCCTACGTTATTTCGTTGTCCTACTGATTGAGAAAATATTTGGCCTACGTTACCTCCTTGTCCACCTAACTGGGGTGAAACTTGAACAAAATTACCCGACCTTGATTGCTGTGGAGCTCCGTATCCTACAGACTGACCTGCGTTAAGTCGCTGTCCCCCTGATTGACCTTGTTGAGTTATGTAACCTTGTTGACCTACATTACCTTGCTGACCCACATTACCTTGCTGAGCTACAAATTGTTGAGGTTGATTTCCTCCGCCAGATATTTGAGGAATACCATAACCTTGCTCCGGGGAACCTTGAACTATACCGTTGTTACTCAAAGTAAGAGCTTGAATATTTTGAATACTTTGAAGGGAACCAGGATTGGTTAAGATGGCCTCAGCGGCTTGCTGATTGGGAATGAATACTTGGCTGGGTGACACGGAGAACATGGTTGTGGCTCCATTTGGGTTAGCAATAGTATCCCTTCCAGTAACTTGAGACTGTGCAAATTGTGACACCAAATTCAATGCTTCATTCAGAGACTGTTCAGTCAGTCCAGATCCAGGTCTTCCAACAAGATTATTTCCAGTTTGCCGTGTGCTGTACCCTTCGTTGCTATTTTGATTCGATGACTGGGATGATGGATTTTGGACTTGGTTCTGTACCACGGCTCCGCCAAGGTTTTGTTGACCACCACGAAGCGCTGAATAATATTGAGATGAAACATCAATGCTGGACTGAATTCTACTTCCATCCTCGCGGCTGGGTGATGATACTCCGTACTGACTAGAGGGCTGATTAATTTGCTGGCTGCCGACGTTTTGAAGACCATTATTTCCAACATTACCATTCTGTCTTTGGTTGTTCTGAATGCCGTACTGTACATTGGGGCTAACGTTCTCTGCTGAGTTTTGAGCATTATTCAAAACCTGTCCAGCTGGCGCTCCATATTGGTTGGAGATACTTTGCTGATTACTTCGTACATTTTGGCCTTGCTGAATTACATTTTGTTGTAAGTTTCCCTGTAAGTCGCCCTGTTGAGAACCCTCCTGTCTTGAGCTTTCGACAGGGATTATGGCTTGAAGTCTTGCTGTTGGTACATCATCCCGAGATGGTACAACAACGTTGCCTTGGCCTACTTCGTATCTTAAAGATGGAACTACTCTCACATCTTGTTCGCCCCCTTGCACTTGATCAGACCCCCTCTGTTGCTCTGAACCGATGTTTCCAACGAAGTTGGAACCTTGTAAGTTGCCGGTGTTACCATTGCCTTGAAATCCTTGAGCAAGACCAGAGTATCCACCACTTGAGGACGGTCCTGCAGAAGAACCAGAGGATGAAGAGGAACCTGAACCAGAGTATCCACCACTTGAAGGCCCTCCAGAAGAACCAGGAGATGACGAGGAAACTGAACCAGAGTACCCACCACTTGAAGACTGCCCACCGTTAGGACCAGAGGACGAAGAGCTCGATGAAGCGGAGGGAGAACCTTGTGCCGATGAGTAGCCTCCAGCATTAAAATTAAAAGCTTGAATTAAGCCGCTAAGCAAAGGATTTGGACCACTAGTAAATTGGCTGGATCCTTGATTATTTCCAGACAATTGGTTTATCAGCTGATTTGTAGATATGTATTGGGGTTGAACTTGATTGTTGCCCTGCAATTGGTTTGATCCCTGATTCTGATCCGCAGAGAACTGATTAGGACCTTGACCATCGTTTATAAATTGGGGCTGACCCTGGTTAGATGTAGGAATATTTGCTCCATAGCTGCTACCTGGAGTTCGTGAGTTACCATTGATGCCAACTGGGGAAATGGAAGAAACTGTTGCGGGTTGAATGCTATAACCACCTTGTCCCTGTGAACCGTCGTTCCTCACAGTGGAAGTTTTCTTGGTTGACTTTGGACGTCCGTATTGCTTGAACCTACGTGGAATATTACTTCTCACGCTGTCTTTGTTACTTGATTTGTACCGATTGTTCCTGATTCTATCACCTTCCTTTGAGTAACCACGATTCCTGTTCCGGTTTCTTTGTTGCTTGTAACGACCAGATTCGGTTACCTTCTTGGGTTTTTGCCTCCGCCTTACTTGTTCTCTTTGCTGCACAGGCTCTTCTTGCTCCACCTCGTCGTTACCAGCATAATTGTCAACACCACTGGGTTCAGATTCATATTCACTAAGAACGTTCCCGGTGGGTCGACCGTAAGATGTTTGCGGAGAAGTACGACTGCGACCATTATTTTTAACCCTTTTGCGTGGGGATCCCCTTGAATAAGTAGGAACTTCAGCTTGACTTTCATCATCATCGTCACCGTCGTCGTCATCCGTCAGGACGTTACCTGGCTCATCTTCTCCATCGTCGTCGTCATCAGCCCCGTCGTCAGCATCTTCTTGGTTCTCATTTTGAGCGTCGCTCTCGTCGTCAGTTTCCCCTAAAGGCGTTCCCTGCTCAAACTGACCACTGGGAGGCCCATAACGAGATCTTGGACTTGAGTTAACTAAAGTGTATCTGACTACATTCCCTGATGGGGACTCCGCCAAAGAGGGTTCTTCAACGGTACTTGGTACAGTCGGGCTTACTGGAAGACCGCTTCCGGAAATGTAACTGACTCCCGATGCTGCAGCGGCCAAATCAGCTGCTTGTTCTGATGAAATCAGCTGAGGCTGCTGGAGTGCCAAAATAGAAGGTGATACATTTTGGGGGCGAATAACTGGAATAATAAATTATTTTAATTAGTATTTACAAATTTGATAATTGTTTTAAATTAACATTAGTGAACGTTTCTGATTTCTTAGTTTCGTTTATAACTTAATAACAAAGGGAAGACTAAAGTAAAAACATGTTGAGAACTATCAATGGAGAGTGCCTGTATCATTCTCCTACAACGTAGGTTTGGGGAAAATTATTAATATTATAAGTTTTTTAATTTGGCTCAAAATTGAAAAATGGATTTTTTAAACCTTAAACGGGGTTTAACATGCAAACTTTTTACCGCCATCGGTCCCTATAGTCCCTACCTGCGAAAGTTTATACCTACATAGACATTTATTAAAATCACGTTTCTCACCTGTTAATCCACAAATGTTTTGCTGGCATGAATTATATTAGTAAAACCAACCCAAGTAACAATCTTATATCTTATCTTTTTTTAAAAAGACATCCACGTAACCGTAAAGAATGAACTCATTAATCTTATACTATTTGATGGACGATCAGCCTCTTGAAAAGCATTGAATTCAATAATTTTTTATTTTGGCTGATTTTTTAAAATGGCGGACAGCCCACTAGCGCTTTTTCCAGGCTGATCGTCCATCAAATTGTATTGTTATTTGGGCTGGTTTTAAATTTATACCAGCAAAAAAAATTATGGATAAACAGGTAATAAACATGATTTTAATAAATTTCTATAGGTATAAAGATACATCACAAAACTTTTGCAGTTATGGACCCATGGCGTAAAAAATTTGCATGTGAACCCCCGTTTAAAAATTCATTTTTCAATTTCGAGCCAAAATAAAAAACTTAAAAAATTAATAATTTCCCCCAAACCTAATTTGCAAAGGAATGATTGATACAGACACTCCACTGGTAGTCCTCAACATGTTTTTACTTTAGGTTCCCCATTTCAAGCGTACCACTATCCAGTCTTCCCTTGCAAGTGAAATCAATCATGCAGTGATTTAAATTATAGAATTAATAAATAATTAATAAATTAAATTATAAAATAAATTGAATTATAAAATAAATTGAATTATAAAATAAATTGAATTATAAAATAAATTGAATTATAAAATAAATTGAATTATAGAATAAATTGAATTATAAAATAAATTGAATTATAAAATAAACTGAATTATAAAATAAACTGAATTATAAAATAAATAATAATATAAATATGAATGTAAATTAATACTTTATTCATCATTCAAATATAAACATGTACTTGAACTACTACTGCATAAGAGAAATTAAATTGAACCTAATAACATTTGTCTACACAAAGAAGTATGTAGCTCAAAACACGAGTAGAATAACATTACTCACAGTAAACAGCATTAGGATTTAAAGATCCTGGTCCAACTGAAAAGGTCACAGGTGAGCCCACCGGCTGTGCATTTGGTCTCGCGATAGTTGATACAATTGTAGCAACAAACGCGAGAAAAATCCCCCACGTTTTCATAACGCCGGTAACGTTGATTGTCTTCACACCAGTCAAAGAAATTAGAGGTTCGACCGTTCCAGTCGTAAAAAATAAACTCCACAGTCCGATTGAAGTATCTACATTAAGTCACTGAATTTCTTTTTTTAAACTTGCTACCCTACAGAATTTAAGAATAGAAACAAACAATCGTGTGAGAGATCTGCACTGATCAAGAAGAAGACACGGAATACAAAATTTTGCAAAGATTTATCAAGTTATATATGCCACCCTGATGTGGGAAGTATAGTTTTCTTAAAAGGGAAACCGTCTTTGTCTTCGATATCCTTCCTCTTTTCCACACAATATTGCTTCCCCTTACACTAATGACTAAATGCATAGCTTCCCTACTTAAACGTTGCTGTGGTTGATTTGATTATTTTGTCATATTCTACAGGTACTTTTAATTTAGCAGTCTCAAACGAACAATTATTGATTGGTACATGCAAGTGCCTCTGTGCTTTTAACGACCCTTGTGTACATATGCACTTACCCTCTTAACAAAATTGAGTTCTAAAATTGTGAAAACTTGAAACAACATTTATGTAGCTCATGAAACTTGCATGCTAATTGTTTTTTCATCCGGCGGTTTACTTGTTTCTAAAATGGTTGACACCTTGATATTTTCTAATGGCAAGTTTTATTTTTGTGTACTAGAATGATAAAGATCCAAAGTCAGGAATGACATCAAACCCTATTGCTCAGTCACTTATCTTTTATCATTTCATCATTGGATTCAACAAAGTCATTATACATTTGAGATAAAATTGAAGGAATAAGAATCTTTTCCCTCGTTAATATATAAAGTGTATATATCTCTAGCAGCTTGCCGATGACAGAACGTCAAAAATTACTTCACGAGTATTGAAAATAGGTAATATATAAAAGATATATGTATCCTCTGTTTTTGGTCAATAATTTCAGTGAAAATGAAATTTTGTTTATTATCAAAACAGGAATTTAGTGACGAATTTCAGCAAAGGATGCAATCTTCTTTACATGTGAACAATAATAAGGGAAGAAGACTTGGAGGTTTCGCTTTTAAACAAGTTATTCACATTTGTTCTAAACTAAAGACATGGTACATATACTATAATACACATATGCCGTTAACTCGTAAATATTTACTCATTGGTTTCTTCCCTTTACCAAAACAGGACTAAAGAGTTTTATACATGTCTTTGTAGCGCATATCAAGATACATAAAGACGGAAAGTACATAGGATTTATGTTGCAGAAGAACCAGCTTGAACATCGAGGACTTGTGATGCCGTGGAAAAAAGCTGGGCTGATTGCTAACGGTGTGGTCGGACAGCTTGCTAACGACCAGAAAGTCGAGTGAGTGACAAATTTGAGTTTAGTATAAACTATTTTCCCCCAAAAATGCAAATTCTAAGACTTTTTATGATCCTATACAAAAGTCACTTACCAATATTGCTCATAAATATTATTTTTCACCCTCTTCCGTTTTAAAATGCAGCATTATTATTATCTTTTGGAAATTTTCCCAAATCTCAATTTGTAGAAAGTGCATGTCTGTGTTCTTGGTTGCTCATCATAGGTCAGACAAATCAAAACGAGGAAGTAGAAAATACTGAGTTGTCAGTAGTGGGGTATGCCACCGGGGCTTTAATTAAATTCATACATGACTGAAATGTCATTTCTGAGTTCATGTGCTCTATGAAATGCATGCACTATCCTGTATTTAAATACAAATTCTATACAGTGGAGCTGATAAAGAGTAGGCCAGAAATTGAACTGTAATAAAAATAAATTACGGAATTAAATATCAATTTCAACTTGTAAGGTATAACGATAGAGCCCGATGTGCTTCTTGAAGATTTATTACTGTAAATACCAATAAACCTCACTGCCCTATTTGACAATAACAGTGAAAAAAGTGGTCATTGAGTTGAAATCCCTTATGAAACAAAACAATTTACCTTCAGCACTTCAGCAGTCATATTCTTCAGTCATATTGTAGTATTTTCGCAACATTAACCCAAAGTTTTAGGGTCATTCTCTACTTAAAAACAACTTAAATTTCTGGTCGTGCACAATGTCGCATAAAGGAAGATGCACAAGAAGCTACTGGTGGTTCATGTCCATAAAAGAAAAGAGATAAAATATGCCGATATTTGTATATTTATTGAATTGCCGCCCTCCATTAAATGGCATGAGCTTATTGTTATTGTCATTGTGTTAGGATAGAAAAGGGTTGAGGGAATTTGGCCAGGGAGGTTGACTGAGCAAATTCACCTCATAGAGGTACATATA
>JAQGAK010004105.1:0-13021 GCA_034696945.1 Lipothrix lubbocki
TTAAATAAATACGTAAAATAAATAAACAAAAAACAATATTAAATAAATACGTAAAATAAATAAACAAAAAACAATATTAAATAAATACGTAAAATAAATAAACAAAAAACAATATAAAAACATACAACAGATACATGAACAATTACAAAACACATAAAAAAGAAATGCACAAATTGGAATGTTAAATAAATTATTAAAAATATTAAGAATGTTGTATTATTAAATTCCGAGAGAAAACGCTTGTCTTTGTATCAAAGCGAATTTTGAATTTACTATGAAAACATGAATATTACAAATATTGTATTATTTATTTAAAGACGAAAGGATTGGAAAACCCGTTGAAAGAAATATATGCAAATAAATTGTAAATACTACCAACACTTTGAGATACAAAAATATGACAATTTTATTTCAATATTCAGTCAACCGGTTGCAGCAAGATTGGTAGTAAATTTCATCAGATTTTTCCAGAAAATTGACAAACCCCAATGATATTATAATTTACAATTAATTTTTATTCCTACAAAAATACAATAGTGTGTATAGTATACGAAAATAAGGTGGATATGTTATGTTCAAAATTGTGTACAAACAACAAACGTTATTGCAGTAGATTTTTTCAAGCTATACAAAGACAGAAGATTTCGTTAAGGGTGGGGAATACATTTGGAGAATGGGATTTTTTTAAACAAAAAACAAGGAATTATTTTGGGCAGGAAGTCAAGGAGAATTTTTTTTATCAAAAAAAAAATAAAATAAGGGAAAAGCTGGAATCAATTTTGCGCGTCGTCAAAATTTAAAACCGTCTTGGGGGTTGTGGCCGGTAGGGTTGTTGACGGTTTTGACCGTTGCTCTCGCGCTGAGCGCGTTGAACTTGCTGACCGGCGTTGGCGTAGATGATGGCCAAAGCCTTCTGGATGGCTTCTGGGATTGGTGGAGGAGTGGGCAAATGATCACCTTGGGGAACGAATCCATTTTCGTCGGCGGTGTAGCTCACGGAGTAATATTGACCTTCTGGGGAATAGTGACCGTAGGATCCTTGGAAGGCTTGGATGGTCTCGTCTTGAGGGGCGCCGGGGTTCTTGATGTAGCCGCTTTGGTCGGCGCGGGTGCCGTCAGAGAGCTCGTAATTCCACCGGAAATTCCCGGCTCCGTCATTCTCGCGGTTGTCCTGGACAACCGTCACGTCTTGTGGGCGCTGTTGTGGAGCGGCCAGAGCGGCGACAACGAGGGTGGCGAAAATGGCCTGGAATTTTGAACAAATCATTACAAATTATATTTCTACATGGGCGGGTTAATTCGATTTTTTTAAAAAACAATGTTTTTGAAAAATTAAAAAATTTTAAATGATTTTATTACGACTCAAAAAATATAATTAATTACTTAATCTATAAGCTAAAGTTTATTTTTAAAAAAATCACTAATTTAATTCGATACCAAAATTAAAATTTAATTTTCAATTTAAATGCCAAAGTATGTAATTGAAAATGTGTTTATTAATTGTACTAAATAATTAATTGCGATTTCGATTATCAATTGATAATACAATACATATACAATTAGGAATTAAAATTTGTTCGTAGTAATGGTCCAAAATTATTCAAAACTAAATGGAAAATAAGTAAAACTTTTGAACAATAAAATCCATTTTGTAAATTTCTCAATTCTTTTCTAAAATTGACTATTATATTAAAATTAATTTGAGAAAACTCTTATAAATAATAAATACTGTTGGATAATTTCATCTGAAGTAATTTCAATTTTACAAGCAATTTCTGGATAAAATAAACTTTCCAATTATACATACTCAGCAATATTAAAAGTCTCAAAACAAGGTAAAAATTAAAAGACAAAAAAAATGCTTAAACGTTTAATTTTTCAAACGCGTCAAATTTGTGGCGTAAGGTTTAATTTTACAAAATGATTAACATTTTTTGTAAAAAGTTTAATTTTACGAAAACGGTTCAAATTTATTGCGAAAAGTTTAGTTTTACAAAACGCTTCAATTTTTTGCCTAATATAGTTTCATTAGGAACGCGTTCAACGTTTAACGTTACTATTTTAAAAAAACGTTTAAAAGTTTTAGGGCAACATGTCATTAAAAACGTTTAAAATTTGATGTAAAATTTCAATAAAAACGTTTTTAATTCTAAACGTTAACTTAAATTTAAAAACGTTTAACGTTAAGCAAAACGTGAAAATACACGTCTCGAAGTAAAGAAATCAACAGTTTTAAACTAGAATAAATGTCACAAACTAAAGAGCACTATCAACTTATAAATACTTATTGTTAGCAGGTCTTCGGATAGCAAATTTAAAAAAATTGAAAAAAAACTAAACCAAAAGCAATGAACAAAACGGGGATTGGAAATTTAATAAATAATACAAATATGTAACTCACAATCTTAATCATGTTGACGATGTTACGGATACTTTCCGAAGCACAACAATTTCCTTGAAATGAAGGAGATATGAGATGATGGTAATAATAATAAGGAGAAGAGAGATATCGAGCAATTGATGGCTAACAGCAGGTCTCGGGGTCTTTATATACTCGACAAAGGGATGGAAAAGGAACGGAATATGAAATGACTCTGATCTTCGTCAAATGTAATAAAAGCGATTACATATGTACATGCAAGGTATTGAAGGTGAAGAGGCACGGCCGGAGAATGTTCCTCTCTGTGTCTGAATTGACTGCGGTGTGGAGGAATATGTCGGGTCAATTGACGAGCATGAGTAAATGCAAAAAAGCATAACATCAAATGCAAAAGCAACAGCAGCAACAGCAAAGTTGGAGTACCCACAACAAGGCTTTTACATTGCCTCCAATGTTATACGATAGGATCATAAAGGGGCAGTTACACTCCATAAATTATCAGACGGACTCATCAAAAATGTTACTTCATTGACGCCACTGCTATAGCAATAAGGCTGATTATATATAATGTATATCTATGTATAACAAAATAAATATATTTACAAGAAATTGTTTTAACAATTTATATAGGAATGCTTATATAGTAATTACTGAACAAACGTCAAATATGTACGAGACACAAGATCCAAGTCAAGTCCAACATGAGCCACAGCCAGAGGAGCAGCAGCAGTGGAGAAGACGACAATACGAAAAGACAAAGGAGAAGTAGACGAAGAAGAAGAAGAAAAGAAACAGAAAAAAAAGAAATAACAACAGTCAAATTTGAAAGTAACTTGACACATTGGGAATAATTGTTGGTCAAGTCGTTCAAGTCCAATTTAATTTAAATAACGATGAGCACCTCCAACAACGGGACAAATATACATAAGGATAACATTCAGAATGTTATTAATTATTGCGTTTAATCCCCAATAATAAAAAACGTTTCAATTTTAAAGAAATTTACCCCAAAAAATTTGCTGTAACAATGTTGTAAACGTTTGGCTAAAATTGTAATAATGACTTTAGCAATAATGTGCAAATTTAATGTAAATTTTTAACATAATTGCAGGGTTTTTTCCCTAAATAAGTAATTTTAAACATTAAACCTATTAATTATATATTGGCTTACATTTTACTGCACTCATATATTTACAGTCGTTATAGGAATATCCGTGGTAAATACGTTTATTTTGTGGTTTGTACGTATGTACGTATATATACTTATGTATATACAATAAGTATATAGGTAATGTAATACGTCCATTAAAAATACATGTCGTACAACAACTTTTCAATAAAGTCAAACACGTCAGTTTGACACAGCGCGGATTGTAATTTATGCGCGATGCATCTGATGTTATAACAACGTTGCTCTGATGAGCAAAATGCAAATGTGTGTTATTAAATGTGTGTAAAATGAGCCTGAGAATCTCTCTATTAAATATGTATATACCAGCATTTTGCTATAGCTCTAACATGACATGTCAAATGGATATGGGAATTTGTAAATAAATTATATCACACAAAATATTTGGGTATGGATTACATGTTGAATTTTGTTCCAATGGCGAGTATGAGCAAAAAATTTCTGTATGAATTGAATAATCAAAATTGTGTATACATAGCAAATACAAGTAATGTATACGTACGATTACGATTGCATATAAAATATATACAATTTAGTATAGAGCATATGATGCAGAATGGCATGTATGTGCATACAATAATATCAAATATACAAACGTAAATTTGTATGTAAAACGTGCTTAAAAATTTGCTTGTGATGTTGGCCCCCCATTATTAAAAATACATAAGTGTACACAGGCAAACATTTTTGTATATAAACTTTATAGAGGGGGAAATTTTGTATGTGAAATTGTATCAAGAAAATTTGTATTGTATCGTTATAAAGGCAAATATAACTATACATATCTCCACAGTTGCTAAAATATGCAATAAGAATGACCACAGCTCCCGAATATTATTTTTAAAGTTTGGAATACCAAAGTGACTCTCCCGTTTATCTACCATTGCAATCGCACATAAGAGGTAGAAACTGCTGGAATATTTCCCCTATATCTACAACATATGCATGCCTTATATAGCAGAAGTTTCCATGGCAACCGCGGGATTTTGCTCTTGCCTTATAAAAGCGCTATTTGTAAACAATGTGAACAAAACGCCATGCTTTTAATCGACACACTTGTGAGGGTTTAGGTTAAGGAATTTATAGCCTGTTTTTCATTTAAATTTTTGTGAAATTT
Source organism: Lipothrix lubbocki (assembly GCA_034696945.1). Classification (NCBI taxonomy): domain Eukaryota; kingdom Metazoa; phylum Arthropoda; class Collembola; order Symphypleona; family Sminthuridae; genus Lipothrix; species Lipothrix lubbocki. Next base: position 4,687 of record JAQGAK010004105.1, read on the forward strand.
CTTGCAACCGTTTAGTCATTCCTGCGTTATAGCTACTGTGGAGATAGTTATATTTGCCTTTAAACAAAATTTGTATGTATATAAAATTTACAGTAAAATTTGTATAATTTATACCAAAATTATCTTCAATTTTTATATAGAATTTATACGTACATGAAAAATTTAGATACAAAAAACAAGCATAGCGACAAATGAAAAGTGCATATAATGTAGATATGCTTACTTATAATACAGAAAATATGTAATGTTTGTGGTTGTTCAGCGTCTCGTAGAAGGGCCTCATCGTGTGCACGTATCATGAAATGAGATGAGTGAGCGAGCAGCTGATCATCCGTCTCATCGAGGGAAGAAACGACAACTGCCAATTAGCATTGCAGGTGGTGTGCTATATCTCCATACATACTAAAGTATATGGACATTTATTAATTATGCAATGCGGAATGTCAAAAATTGACAAGATAAATCTTTCTGCAAAAATTTGCCTATATGCACATATATAGGCAAATGTATGGATAGAGGCAATTTTTTTAGGCTTTGTTATGTATATCATATGTTGACTCAAGTGGTTGATAGCAGGGTTCACCTTGTTCATTTCAGAACAACTCTTGGGGTTTTGTGTGCATTATTATTATTATTACCATTATTAACATTATTAAGGCAATAGAAGTTGTAACTGATCACATAAATGGATGCATTGATGGAAATGATGAACGACGAGATGTTTTCCTTTCTTCTTCTTCTTCTTCTTTTTCAACTTCTTCTGTTTCTTTTTTCTTCTTGTTCTTCTTCACTTACAATCCCTACAACATACGTCTATTTTACAATAAATACAAAACATGGCAATGAAACTCTTCTCGTTTGACATCCAATTTTGTATTTTACATATTCAAAGAGCGATACGAACATTGTTTTTATTTCTGCTTAAAAATTTAAATGTGGTAAATATTTTTTATATCGTTATATACAGACGAAATTGATTAAAAACCTATAGAAATGGAAAATTATGTTGTATCCACAATTTAAATGTCGGCACATACTGATTCTTTTCACATATCGTCGGTTAAACATGCAAAGGTGCTAAAATTGTCATAACGCTATATGGCTTAAGAACAATAATAGCACATTTTCACATTCAGCGGGTGATATGTATTGTTCATTATCTCATCATCAGCGAACATCAAACCACCTACATTTAATTGATAATATATACATATAACATACATGTTTGTAGGTGTTTAATATGCAAATTCTCACATCTTTGACAAAATTCCTAGGCATGTCAGCAAGCTTTTGTTGTTGTGACTGTTGAGAATTCTTTGAAAAGACGTATCTACTTCTACTTCTTCTTTATCTTCTTCTTCTTGTTTGGCTCATCATCGTCTTTGTCAAGAAATTAACGCGGTTGGCATTGTCACGATGAAAGACAAGACATTTATTGTCTATACAATATGGCAATAATAGGATGCATAATTAAATTATTACATTTTTTTCCAACCATAATAAGTTAGACATTTTTTAATTTAGACATGTGCAAAATTTAATTATTTTCAGGGTTCCACGCCGTTTGCCTGTTTTTCTTTCATTACTTTTCAATTTCTACATCCATATTTGTATCTAAAATTCAAGCGTCTTGGGTGTGTGGGGAGAATTAATTCTGGAATGGTAATTTTTTGGTTTTATTATATATCTTCTGCAGTTTGCAAATGGTCAATTATTTATTGGAAGCAGTATATATTGAGTTATTGAATTTCTGCATAATTCCCTATAATGGGCCGTGAGGATTGATAATGTTGGCCGACCTTTGTGGATGTCGTTGCAATGGGAAAATTTCCATTGACCTTACACATGTATAGTGGGCGAAGTATCAAAAAGTGCTAACTTTAACGTTGAAGGTATAGAAATTGGTACATTGGGATCTTCCGCCGATCCTATGTAACATTGGTTGTGATTACCTGATTTGACGGCTTATGGGGATTTAAATAATTATTTTATTACATTCCAATTTATTCCCTTAAACGTTGATTTTATACATTATTTCGGACTAAAATTGAATGTTTGAAATGTTTTATAATTGACTTTTAGATTGTCCACACTGCGGACGCGTTTTGATTTTGGTGAATTGTCGTTTTAATTTTACGCTCGAATATTCTATTTGAAACAAACATTTCAAATTCCATGGCGAAAGCCCCGTACCCCCGTTTTTACGGAGTTTTGGCTGCTTTTAAATTAGTAGGTATTGTTGATGGGCGCAGCGTGTTTACGGCAGTGTCGAAAATGCAGACCGTGCAGAACTGCGGTGGCGTTGTTGCCGCTGCGTCTTCTCGTTTGGACAATCGTCGACTTCCCGAAGCAGCAGCAGCAGCAGCTCGAACTTCTTTGGCGCTCTGAGCGCAGCCAAACATCTTGTCGGGTATCCAAGCCATTTGCATGAATTGTTGGGACGCGGCGAAAGTGGCCGGGTCGGGTTTTGCAAAATTAAATTTTTCCGCCTGGGCGATCCATCTGGCTATTGTGGCGAAGAAGCCAGTGGGGCCGGCTGTAGCCAGACCAATGATGTCAATCTGACCGCCTGTTAAGTACGGGCAGAAGTCGTCGGGGGATTTCTCATCGGTGTAATCCGCCTTGACATAGCCACTCAGTTGGTACCAGTCAGCGCATTTCTGGGCTGTAGCGACGTACTGGAATATTTTAAATGCATTGACCGTTACTGGGAAATACAGTGAAAACTCGATGTAACGGTCTTCTTTATAAGAGCAAACTCTCTATAACCATAACGGCTCTGGAATGTCTGCCCCGTAAATATTTTTAAATTTAACCTTGACAATTACAAGAGCATTCTTTATAACGGTCAAATTTAAAGCCTACCGTTATATGTTCACATGAGAGATCTCCATATAAGAGAACTCTCTGTAAGAAACCCTTTGGGTCCACATATCATAGCATATATGCATATCATAGCTATATGCATACTAGCGCTCTCTATAAGAGAATTCCTATATAAGAAACTGATTTTGGTGATTTATAGCCTTCTGCATGTAAGAGAACTCTCTTTGTAAGAGATCCTTTAGGCCCACATATCATACATATTTTATGCATACTGGCTCTTTCTATAAGAGAATTTCTATATAAGGGACTGATTTTAGTGATTTATAGCGTTCTTTTACAGCGACAGTTCAGTGTACATAGTTACATGCCATAAGACAACGTTATAAACCACCAAAATCAGTCTCTTATATAGGAATTCTCTTATAGAGAGAGCTAGTATGAATATAACTATGTATGATATGCTGGCCCAAGGAATCTCTTACAGAGAGAGTTCTCTTATATGGAGATCTCTTATACCGAGAGTCCGGGTAAACAGTTTCCACTGTATCATTTTAATTTGTTTTTTTTTGGTACAAAAACCACAACAATTTACGATTGATTAGTTTAAAAAAGTGTACTTACACCAGGATCGCACTTTATCGCCGGGGCCGAGTGATTAGCGCGGCACTCATTCATAACTAGTTCTTGATATGGCCCTGGCACGGCTGAAGAGAATAATTTTTTTAGGTTTGGACTTGTTTGAAAATGAAATTTTTTGACTGGTTTTCAAATAAAATCAATTTAATGGAAAAAATATGTCATTTTTAACATGACTTGCTAAATTATTTTTATTCTGTTTTATTTTTTTCAAATGTAAAAAAATATTTCATTTGTTAAAATTAGTTTAAAATGATTTAAATTTTAGCCGCAGAATCTTACGCTTTAAATAAATTTATGTGCAATGATTAAAATTAAAAATTTAAAGAATTTAATTAATTTATTTATTATGTATATGTATGCTGTACGCAAATAAGTTTTGACTCACGGCTGTTTGCTGCTTCCGTGCTGGAACCAAAAAGCGCCAAAGCCAGGAAAGCTACGAGAAAAGCCTTAGACTGCATTTTTGCAATTGTGTATTTCAAAACGAACTGAATTTCTCTGTAATTCCTCTTCGATTTTTATACTGGATTTGTACAATGAAATTTTTGTATTTGTACAGGAATTGTCCGACGGACAATAATTTACACGTGGATTTTACATAAAGAATTCATTATACAACGTGCAAGCAATAATTTTAGCAACAATGAATTATCACTGTAGAAATAAAAATTAAATAAGCGGATCGTATTTATGAAACTGCTGACATTGTTTTCCCTGCGGTTAAATTACTCGGAAATATCTTTAGCATTTTCTATTCAAGTTGTCTGTGAGTTTGCAGTAAATGACGCACTAAATCTGGTCGTAAAGGTCAGACAGCAGTTGTTGCCTTTATTTAAAAATTTACCGCAGCGGTTCCAGGATTAACTGACAATCAGTATTATTGATTTTGTTTTATTTAGTTTACTTCTGCGGACAGCAATTCAGAATTTAGCAAGGGCAAGGTCATGATTCTGATGTTCATCCATAATAATAAATTGTAGTTCTTACACCTGTTATTTCAGCTTTTTTTGTATTAAAATCTACATACAAAATTATTATGTACATAAGTAGAATTATGATTTTAACTAAATTTCATGCTCAAAAATTGTTGATCTTGTTTTAGAATGAAGAAAAAAAGAATTAAAAATTATCACAGGCAATTTTCATGAATTCAATTTTTATCAAAGGGTTGGTGCAATTTTGTTAAGAATTGGTCCAATTTTTTGTATACTAGTTACCGGAAATTAAATTAATCTTAATACAATTTTGGGATGTCAAGGAAAAATCGAATTTTATTATGTCAAAGAAAGGAATAGTTGTTGACTTTCACAATTTTTACATTTTGGCTATATTTCTGGATTTTGTAACTTGTTCTTATTTACAATAATTATTGTTCTTAAATAAATCGTGAAAATTTCAATTTTCAATTTGTAATCAAGTTTACCAATTTATTTAATTGCGAAAATAAATTCAATATAGATTTTTAATGATTTTCACATAATTGCCTGCAGGTTTTTTAATTTGCATGCAACTTCCACGAAAATTTGTACGTCATTTACGTCAAAAGTGGTTTCACGTTAGCAATCACATTAGGCTTGCGTTGAAGGTTTAGTTGGGGACCAAAAATACAGACGCAGACAAATTGTGGGACGGTGGCAGCAGCAGCACCGCCGGTTCCGCCGCCTCCAGCACCGCCACCCGCGCCGCCACCTGCACCGCCACCAGCACCTCCAGCGGGAGCTTTCGCCGGTTTAATGCTCTGAGCGCAGCCGAACAATTTGGCGCCGAAATTCACAATTTGTAAGAAATGTTGGTAGAGGTTCAGTTTGTCCATGGCGGGGTTTTTAAAATCGTAGGGAGTCGTTTTGTCGTCCTTCTCGGCGTACCACGCGGCCCAGGTGCTAAATATCCCCGTAGGACCAGCTGGACATAAACCAAAGATGTCAATGGCCCCGTCAGGAACATCTGAACAATATTCCGGCGGTGTTTTGTCATTGGTGAAATCCGTGGCAACGCCGGAACTCAGTTGGTAGAAATCGGCGCATTTTTGAGCGGTAGTGACGTACTGCAAATTTTTGTTGGTCATCAAAGTTTTAGTTGCAGTACATATTATATTTCAAAAGTTCAGCGTAAATTTGGTCATTTTGATTAAACAAGTTTGATAGAACTTACACTTGGGTCGCATTTGGCTGGTGGGCTTGAGTGTTTAGCCCGGAATTCGTTTATCAACGTTTCTTGGAATGTTGCTGGTACGGCTAGAAATGGGAATTCAAAATTATTAAATTCCCGCAATAAGATTAAAATAGATCTGTTAGCGTGCAATTCAGCCTGTTAACCGTAAGACGCAAATGCGAATTTTGGGGGGAAAAGTTTGATAAATTTAACAAATACGTCAGAACTTTTCACAAATTTTCAAAATTTAGAACAAACGTTTCCTAAAAAAATTGTCAAATTTGGGAAGCAAAGGAAAAACTTACCAGCATCAAGATTTACCATTGTGAAATGGTAAATCTGTTAAAATTATTGCAATGGCAATTGCAATGATTTGATTGTTAATTGAGTAACTAATGACGCACACAAAATTTGGTTTCTAAAAAGAATTATTCTAATTGGTGGCGGCACCAAAATTTGTTTCTTTGGTATCAAGCTTACATGAACTGGGTGCCGTGCCGGTTGGTGTGGTCCCGGTACCAGTTGGATTAGTACCTGTGGGGTTGGTACCAGTTGGGTTTGCACCAGTTGGATTGGTACCGGTTGGATTGGTACCGGTTGGGCTGGTACCGGTTGGATTGGTACCGGTTGGGCTGGTACCGGTTGGATTAGTACCAGTTGGATTGGTACCAGTGGGGTTGGTACCCGTTGGATTGGCACCCGTTGGATTGGTACCAGTTGGGTTCGTAACGGTTGGGTTGGTACCACCTGGTATCGTGCCAGTACCAGTAGTACCCGGTTTAGTTCCCTGCGCTTGTCCAGGTGAGCTGTACCTATTTACCATGAAAATATTTAAAATTCCCAACAAATTAAAAAATTAACATTAGCAATCACCAATTTAAAAAAAAACAATTAAACAAAACTTACGGGAAAACAGCGTCAGTCCCAATAAGAACGACGGCCATAAAAACAGCGAAAACTGCTTTAGAGTGCATTTTGCAGAGATTAATTCTTAAATTGAAAAATAAGCTGATAATATGCATTCATTTCGTATGCTTTTATACATATCGGATTTCTACCATAAAACCTTTCCATCACTGTTCAAATTGTTTGAAATAAAATAACACGTGGAAAATATGCACGTATTGCACAAAGTTTTTTTGTATTTTCAATTCACGTTGAACCTGTTTACAGAGTAACGGGAAAAGATAAAGGACAAAATTTCAAAAAACTTATTTGCTTAATACTTTTGTGGTCAAATCACTCGGAAATCAGGGGATATTTCTTTGTTCTGATTTGAATATGACGTACTTAATCCGCGAGTAAAGGTCAGGCAGCAGTTGTTGCTTTTGTACAAATTTTACCGCAACACTCATTTAATCATTTTGGTCTTCGGAAAAATAAAAATAATAATTTTTAAACATTCCACATCGTCGTTGAAGAGGCAAATGTAACTATCTACACAATTGCTAAAACGCAAGATTGACTATGCAGTTATAAGGAATTTCACAAATATTCCAATGCAAACCAGGCTATATGTCGTTTAAAAGCCTGGCGTTTTGTTTACCATGCTTAGTAATAGCGCATTTACGAGGCAAAAACAAAATCCCGCTGTTGCTATGGAAACTCCTGCTATAAGTCATGCATGTTGTAGATAGGGAAAATATTCCAGCAGTTTCTACCGCTTATGTGCAATTGCAATGGTAATAAACAGGAAAGTCACTCTTGCATTCTAAACTTTAAAAATAATATTCTGGTGCTGTAGTCATTACTATTGCATGTTTTAGCAAATGTGCAGATAGTTATATTTGCTTTTTCAACGACGATATGAACTTGCCGTTGAAATGATTGAGTTTTTTATGCTCGCAGATTTTGCACCTGTTTAAACATGGATGCCGAATATCTTTTAATTAAATAGTACATAATTTTTTAGAGAATAATAAAAATTCTTTGGAGTTGGAGTAGCAACAGTTTCGTTTCAAATTGTGTTTAATTCTGCAAAAATATGGTTTACAAAAATAAAAGAATTCATTAAAAAATATGTACAATAATAAATTTAAATCCTTGGAATTTAATTTATAATAAAAATTTCATAAATAAATTCCATAATATTAATGCACGTTAAAGCATCCAAATTTGACTAAAAAATATAATTAATTTAATTTTCACTAATGCATTTATATCACTTGAAAATAAAAAATTATGCAGAAAATTTTCCCACGTATGGTTGGTCACAAAATTTAGAATCGTCGATTGTTGTTGGGTCGTCCCTGTTGTTGCAGACCAGCGTTTCTGTAGATAATATCCAGAGACTTCTGGATCTCCGCTGGGATTGGTGGGGCAGTTGGCAAATGAGCGCCTTGTGGTTGGTAGCCATTCTCATCGGCGACATAGGTCACGGTGTAATATTGACCGTCGGGGGCGTAGTGGCTGTAAGCTCCGGAGACGGATTGGATGAGTTGGTCTTCTGGTGCGCCGGGATTTTTGATGTACCCGCTTTGCTCCTGTCGGGAGCCGTCGGAGAGTTCCGAGATCCAGCGGAATGAACCGTCAGGGTTGATTTCACGAACGTCTTGGATTACTTGCACTTCTGGCTCGGTGCGTTGAGGATTGGCGGCCGCGAAAGCCAAAACTGCAGCAAAAATTGCCTGTGGAGAAATAAAAAAAATTCATACAAAAATTAATACAAAAATTAATACAAAAATTAATACAAAAATTAATACAAAAATTAATACAAAAA
>JAQGAK010004106.1:0-13018 GCA_034696945.1 Lipothrix lubbocki
CCTATAGATGAAGCAGTTTTTGAACATACTTTTTTGAAATGAGCGTTAAACGTCAGGGTATTATCAAATAGTATACCCAAATATTTATATCCTGTTACTAATTCTATTTCTGTATTATTACATACTAATGGGGGGATGGGCTTTGGAATTTTACTTCTAGATTTGTGGAATATCATATACTGAAATATACTGAAATATACTGGCATTGAACACATTTATAGCGGTGGCCCCTTATAGGCGTAATTCTGCACGCATCGCAACGAATGTTCACATGTATCTGTGAGTCTGGGATATCAAGTGCTCCATCTTGCCCTTGCGACTCAGGTAATTCAAAAATCTCAGGAGGGAATTCTTGGTCTGAAGCCATGTTATTTATTGTCAGCGCATGGTCCTCAATGTCTTCGACTCTATTCAGCTTCTGGTAAATGGTAATTCGAAGATTCCAACCCCCTCTCTCGTCTGCTGCAATTTAAAGGAAGTGAAGTCAATTTTAAAATCAATTTAATTAAAATTAAAGTTTAAAAAAAATTAATTAAAATTAAAGAATAATTTACCAAGGTCTTTGCTCCAGAATGTTTGCAGTTGATCAGTTGAAATGGTGAAAATTTTTCCGTGGTCGTATTTGCTAAGCACTCGTTGTAATTCATTCACAGGACCGCCCCATTCGATGTACGTATCCTAAACATTGAGTAAAAGATTGTAATCAATCAATTCGTTTCCAGCAATTTTTAATTGAATTTCATTATGTATAGCTTGAAATTTATTGCACATACCTCCTGATTCTCTAGTAATGACAATAGTTTTATTTTGACAGCAAATTGACTTGCCGTCGTTTGGCTCCCAACGATTGTGACATTCCATGAAATCTGAGTTGGGGTCAATGAAGTTCTTAGAAAGCAAATTTTGTTCTGGGAAACGAAAAAAACGGGTTTCCATTCCGCTCCTTCGTTTTTCAGCTGAGCCGTAGTTACCCCACATTGGGTCACTTTTACTACCGCCACATCAGCCAATTCCCCTTCCGCCTCATGTGATTCCTTTAAATGCAAGAGTAAATCCTCTCTTGAAACGAACTTGTTGCAGTTCAAGTTTAATTGGCTGCAGAAGTTGTGGACACTGAAAATGCAAAAAATTGGTAGTGTAAGTAAGATTAAACTTATTAACTGGTTTAAAAATTAAATTCAAACTTACGCATATAAGCAATCCATGGGATCGTGCTTCGTCTCATCTTTACATCCATGCTGCTTATATTGACAAGTGGTTGGCCTTGCTACAATGACTTTCTCAATTTCCCGGTTTCGAATGTGCTTTTCCGGCATATCGTCCCGGCAAATCGGACACGTTGGTAAACGTATAATGCATTTCGAGCACAACAAATGCCTATTGTAGCACTGAAATACTGGAGGCAACAAACTCTCAAAACAAACTGGACAGTCAAAATCATTACAAGATGCTGCTGATTCCGTCATAATAATTGCAATCACTGTAGTACACTGCTCGTCAAGCTGTAAACTCACCGTCAAAGCCCTTCACAACTAAAATATGTGGAAGCTAATAATTATTCTTAGCATATTAAATTATCTGAGCCAGAAATTTTCCTTATTGGACTTGTAAAGAATTTGGTCACACTGTAAGGCCGAGTTTATGGCTCTTATCTGATACATGACATGACGGATGTGGGGGTAAAAAAGGTTGAGACGAATTTTGCAACAAACAGTTAATTATCATTTTCATAAATGTCTGATATAGTCTAGTAGCCAAGAAATTACACATGTATACGTATAAAAAGGTACTCGGGAATTCGAGTATAATTCATTGCGACAGGAATTTAAGATGATTCATTGTTAATTAGTATGTTTTAGTAGACACATGAACGTCGACATGACGTTCGGTTATTTTTCATAAATGTCTGATAAAGTTCAGTAGCGAAGAAATTACACATATTTAGGTAATATTTAGCTCTATGAATCCGAGTTTCGAGTATAATTCGTTAGCGTAGGAAATTAAGGTGATTTATTGTTAAATAGTTTAGTGGGCACATGAACGTCAAAATGGCGTATTATATACCTAAGTTAAAATCAACTTTAGTGAGAGTTTAAAAGTGAGAAATAATCTCACTTTTGAAATATGAAAGGATAATATATATAATTATTATTGGCTGCATAACATCAACTATAATGCAAAGCGCAACATTTATAGATTATATTTATATACTTCTACACTATCTATAACAAAGAATAATATTTGTACTTCAATATTCATTAAAATGTTACAGTCCTATCTTTTTAGTGACTTTGCCACATTTGTTGAAGCTCGTGTAAAAGTTTTACTTATAGTTTTTTGTAATGCTTAAAAAATTTATTATGGAATTATGGAGTAATTTTGCAGAAAGAACAGTAATTTAGTACAGATTTCACTTTTCACTTGATTTCAAAAAATTACACTTAATTCAGCTTTAAAAGAATTTACTAAACTTATTTTATTTATTCAAAATTGTGACGGTTATTGAAAAATTATCTGAAAAATCTTTCCAAGTACGTACAGATTTTGTCGCACTTTTAAATTAATTTTTTGAACTTGGTTTCCACCTATAAATTTACCTTCTTTTAATGAATATTACACTTAATTTCCCTCTCAAGCTTAGTAAAATAAATTTTTGCTTTGATTTTCGATTATTTATTTTCCAATTAAGAATCTTTCAAAAAAATTTAATAAGCTAATTTGGAAATTTGAAATTCAAAAATAAAGAATTTAATATTTAAAATCTATCGGAATTTAAAAGAAAACCTCACTCTAATAACATTCGACAGCGAAAGAACATATACAGCAGAAGATGCATATCTTGTAGCGGGCTCTGTTAGCTTTAATAGGACTTCCAAGTCCAATATGAGATCAAATCAAAGGTGGCAAAGGAGAAATAGTTGTGTAATCAAAAGGTAATAATTAATTTAAATACACTGTACATATACAAGATTTCTATCTCCAAACAGTCAAATCTATGTTACATACTACACACTATATTTAATGCGGACGCTGATGACCCATTGACTGCGATAAAATTAAACAATTTTGAAATTTGCCATATTGAAAATAATTAGTAGTGTTTTGTTATGGATTATTATGAATTGAATAATATTTGTAATAGTTGATAATAGCTCAGAGTATATAGAAAACCTGTTGCATCCTCATATAGAACATTGGGTGTTGCCTTGTGCAAGGATAATTTACATATAATAATATATAATATGGAGCAGCTACCGCAAACGAAACAATAACGGTGATGCTGAAATTGCACCAACAAGCATTTCCAGTTATACACACAACGTGATGTGATGAGCAAGTTTTTATTTAGGATACCTTCGTATGTACTTTTTTATTACATGTAATGTATTAATAATCGAATTAGTTTAGCAATGTGTGCGGAAGAAAATCATCGAAGTAACCATTTGTAAAGCTATTATATGTTTCCTTGTCTACATATTGCTGTGCACACTGGGAAGGCACAGATTCAGCTGAAAATAAAGCGATTTTGTATATAACGTAAACAATATTAATGGATGTTGTTATGATATTAATGTGGATATGTTGAAGATTCAAATAAATACACCTTTCAAATTTGGGACCACAATATTAATGTGGACAAGTTTGTGTTTGAGTAATATACTACAATTTCTTTAAAATAGATAACCGTGTATGCACACATGTGTTAGGGGATACGAGTTATTCTTTATATAAAAGAATGATGATTTTAATTCAATCGTCACATAATCAGTTTGAGATTTGTACTGATTGGTGCATACATTTGTGTTTACTCTCAGGGGGGCACAAAATATTTCAGAATGAAGCTCGTAAGAACTTGATTTCTCTTTGTAATTAATTAAGTAATTAAAAATTTTCAGTTCGTTTTTAAATATTAGAATCAAAAATAAATAAATATAAAATTTGGAGTTTTAACATTGTTCCAAGCGCCATCGTGTCAAATATCCCAAAATGTTTTAATTTCATAAACTAAAAATATTATTTTTTTAATAATTTAATAATATTTTTAATTAATATTATATATTATATAGTTATATTTGTATAACTATTAAATCATTATTTATTTAATCCGCAGATCTTCCTTCTCGCATCTATTCTTGGGCTAGCAGCAGCGGGATTTTCCGGGAATTCCTTGATTGCAAAAAATTCGAACTTCAGACGGCTGAGATCATCAGGGAGGAATCAATTTAATTTCCGCAATGGAATTCCCAATGGCATCTACGCCAATAGCTTCCCCGTTGCAACACCTGCGTATGCGCAGAAACATGTTGGCTATTCATTGGCTGGAGCTGGAGTGTCTGCGCAGTCCTTTGTCAGGTTTCAAAATACCGCCGCTTATCGTGACACTCCTCAGTTGCCTTTCGCAACAAGTCCTGGTGAAGTTGAACCTCCCAGCAACGTTTATTACGGCCCCAATCGTCGTTTCCCCGTTGGTTTAGAAGGATTTGATAATACTTATCCCCCGGCCTACCCTAATAATGTCTTCTCTGGTTCTAGTCATCAACTCGAACAAGGCACAATCAATCTTCAAACTGCAGGAATCAGTCATCATATCAGAATCCCTGAAACAGTTGAGGCCACCAATTTTCTCCACCCCGTAACGAATAGTGTCCCTGCATTTGCTACTAGTCATTTTCCACGTGCCGCCATTGGTGTTTCTCAACCCTACGATCATTTCCCCGCCGGCGATCTCAATGTTTTATCCGCTGCTGACGCTCTGGTAGGAAATATCAATTCTTTCGGAGTTATGGATTACGCACATGCTCTGGCGGAACATCCAGTCTCTTACCAATCTTTAGTTGGTGCAGCAGAATCCGTCGAACATACTTCCCTGCCATATCATCCCGGCAGATCGGAACCGAGGGTAAACAATAATAATTATAATGCATTTCGAGTACAACAAATGTCCATTGTAGCACTGATATACGGTAGGCAACAAACTTTCCCAACACACTGGACAGTCAAAATCATTAGTTGATTCTGCTGATTCCATCATAATTGTAGTAGACTGCTCGTCAAGCTTATGGTAAAACCCTTCACAGCTAAAATATAGGGAAATTAATTATTATTAGCATTTTAAATTATCTGAGCCAATTCCCTATTGGTCTTTAAAACAATTTGGACACACTGCATGGCCGAGTTTATGCCTATTATCTGATACATGACGGGTGTGGGTGTAAAAAAGGTTGGGACTAAATTGGCAACAAACAGTTGTTTATCATAAATGTTTGAAAAAGTTTAGTAGCGAAGAAATTACACATATTTATTTAGGTAGTAGGTCTATGAATCCGAGTTTCGAGTATATAATTCGTTAGGATAGGAAATTAAGGTGATTTATTGTTAAATAGTTTAGGGGCACATGCACGTCAAAATGACGTATCATATATGTTAAAATCAACTTTTAAAATGAGCGCTACACAACGAGCACTAATCATCTTTGATGATTGGTAAAAGTAAATTTACTAGTAGTAGTAATATTCATTTATGTTTGGTAATAGTATATGTATATATAATACAGTCATTGCAAATTGATTTGTCCTTTATCTTTCCTTGGAGCCTGAGCAAGTCCCATAAATCTGAATTTTTAAAATGCAGATAAAATTATTACATTCGAGCCAGTCGACCAAACTCTCCGGTTTAGATTCAGTATCAAAAATAAAAACCAAGAATGGGTTTATTCAGTAATAAATTAAATAACAACAATATAGTCTAATGGCTTACTCTTGATATTCAAAGACCAATTTTCTGAATTTTACTATTACCACATTAATAAATTTCACTATTACTAATAATTTTATTATTTCCAGGCTACATTGTATGGTGGTAACATTGCTGCCGGGCGTCAATATGGCACACACGCTGTATACCATGCCGCTCCGGCTTCGGTAGCATAAATGTGCTGCTCCTGTTTCGGCGGCCGGTCCTGGTGTATAGCCACACAGTCCAGAATCGACATTCCTGCTCCTCGTGCCATTCGTCCCTTTACGTTATCCCGAGACCAAAATTACTCTTACTCTGTCCGACACTCATAATAACGTCCTCTCTATAGGCCCAGGTATCTTCCTCCTGTCAACAAACAACTGCACCATATGGATTTCTATGGCAAGCGCGTAAGTTTATATATTGATGTAGGATTATTTAATTTATCACGTAATTATTTCCAGTTAAGAATCGAATATATAAAAATCCGTAGAATATTCTTTTTAGGGTGCCCCTATTATGTTGGAACGAAAAATAGTTTTATTAAACGTGTTTCTAGTCTAAAACATTTAATTTTGTATGTTGTCTTACATATTTTAAGTTTATAGTTTCTGATTTTTGTACATATAACTTCATTATGTATTTATTTATGCATTGCATTATATTTTTGCTCTGCTGCTAATTACACAACGTTCGATGTCGACCACTGCCGAATTAACTGTAACATTATTGTATAAATTTGATTAGTGATTATTTAATTATTATTTTCAAAGTGAAAACTAAATTTGTAAAATTTTAGAAAATATTGAGTTCTTTTATGGTTGATTTTGCAAAAGTTTTAAAATAGGGTGTGCTTAAAAATTCCATGTCCCTCATCCATGTTATTACAGATTATTTTCTATTATTTTCTTATTTTTACGGTGTTTTGGAGGTTTCCATGCAGGTTCTTTCAAGATCACCTATAACCTATATAATTTGAAACATTTTATCGTCCTTTATGTACAAAAATTATCATAAGACGGCATATATAACAAAACCATTATTTATTTGATTTAAAATATTTTGCTCACATTGACCCACTGACGGATGAGGTAGATTTTTAAATTCTTTTGTCACATTTAAAATAATTATTTAAAAGTATTGTCATAATAACCATAATATGTAATGTGAGTTGTAACAGTTGATGAAGGTTCACGGTAGACCACAATAGTTGAATCTTCATGTAGTTGTACGTTATCGTTATACATTACATACAGAATAGTACATATACGCAGGATTTAGTACATGCAGCACATGCAGCAAACATAAAATGAGTAATGAGGCTGAAAGTGCAACAAACATTTCAAATATTTTGTTCACGCTATGTAAACAACTTTAATGCGTTTAATATGGATTTTATTGCTATTAATTATCTTTAACTATAAGGACAATACCAAATATGAGAACTTGAATAATTCATTAATAATTTATGATTAAGTAAATTCTGTACCAAAGAAAATTCAAATAAAAACATTTACAGTTAATTTTAAAATTTGGTCCAAATGAATTATTTTTATCCCTGATGAACATATAAATAAATGAAGACGCTCTTCATTGGCATTGGCAAGCCCATTCAGATAAACGCATTTGCAAATGTGATTAGAACTTGATGAGCATCCAAAAGATGCAGCGATCTAAAGTTGCAGTAAAATACAAGGAAAACATAAAAATCATTTCCACCTTTAGTATTGAGTGTTAAATCATTGTCATACATAGGGGAAAGTGAACTTGAGCTAATTTCAGTCAAAGAATAATGTCAATGTGGGCACATTGTCACCTCACATGTCTTTGTAAATCACTTAAGAAGTTACTTAGTTTAGTAGGAGAAATAAAAACAGTGATAAATTTTATATTACACAAATGTTGGAAGGTTAAATGAATTGCATTTTCTCGCAAGGATAAAAAATCCATTTAAATGCTTCCAAATTCCATGGTATAAAATTAAAACCAACTAAAAAAATTAATTAATTTAAATAAAATAAAATAATAATTAAAATATTTAAATAAAAAAAATAAAATAATAATTAAAATATTTAAATAAAAAAATAAATAAAATAATAATTAAAATATTTAAATAAAAAAATAAATAAAATAATAATAAAAAAATATTTAAATAAATAAATAAATAAAATAATAATTAAAATATTTAAATAAAAAAATAAATAAAATAATAAATAAAATAATAATTAAAATATTTAAATAAATAAATAAATAAAAAATAAATAAAATAATAATTAAAATATTTAAATAAAAAAATAAATAAAATAATAATTAAAACTAGTTTGCTTTAAAATGTTCAAAATACATATGTATGAATTAGCATTAATTTAATTTAGTGAACAGCGTTTGTGGAATTTATGTATTTGTTTATGTACTTAACCTACAAATATTACCGCTAATACATATGTTAAAGAATTAATCGTGTGAATAATTGTTATAATTTTCTTAATTATATTTGGCCACAATTTTACTCCTGAATTTCTTCAAATTAGTTTGCACGAAGAAGATCAGTAACACAGGGTAAGTTGATATTTGACTTGCGTGTTATGGCACATACAGATACTACATATAAGGATATCCTTCACATATATTTCCATATTGTTACAAGAACATGACAATTGTTATTAGGTCTTCCCCTTCCATTCCATACGTAACACCTTGAAGCTGCGGATCGTCGTGTTGAAGATGCCAAACTTGTTAGTCTGTCATCCACTTTTGAGCTTAAATGATGATGATAAGATAATATGGGATGTCCATATGAATAAGTGCTAAATTTTGGGAGATGACCCATTTTGCATGCACTTCTAAATAAAACAGAGGCCTCTTTTCATCTTCACCAGCAAAATGCAACCTATAAACTACATAATTAAAATAATGTAGAACGATTTACATGTTCATGAATGAAGCAAATCATCGGCGAAGGATCCCAAAGTACCAATTTCTATACCTTCAGCAGAGACATTGGTACTTTTTGATACTTCGAGAACGAAATGTAGGAGACTAAATGCACACAACGGTGCAGAAAGTGGAAGGAAACCTTTCAAATTTTGTGGAAAACACAAAATGTGAGTCACTTATGTTGTTTATTGAGATATCGTCGATGGAGATGCAATAAGTATGGGCTGTCTGCATGTGAACTCAAATGAAAAATGAGGTATCCACCATCTATTCAGTGCATTGATGGGATATCCTGCCGTTTAAATTGAATAATTAAAAAAAATTTATTCGGTAGAATAGTAGAATCTCCTATTTTTCATACTAAACCATATGTTCCATATTATTTTGTCCCACAGATTATTATCGAATCAATTGTCTGGTTTGCTCAGCAATAAACGTTTTTTTTATTAATCTTCCTTCTTTAATAATCTTATTTACCAAATTAATAAATTTAAATTGCCTACACTGTTTTAGAATGTAAAGCTTTTGCTGTCACATATTGTTTAAATGGCATGTATTCCGTACATTTTTCTATTTACTTAAAAGATAACGAACGGAAAATCATTAGATCAGCATCTGATAGTTCCAATTGCGTCATTTTTTAAACCAATTATTGAGTTTATGGTCCAGTTGTTTTTGAAATTTCTACTATGAAAACATCCGTTTTTCCAATATATGAAATCCTGGAAATAGAAGGACGTACAATATGTACATGAATGGAAAGCTTATTAAAAGAAATAAACAAATTTTTGGATAAAATTTACAATTTATTTTCAAAATTTTACACTATTTTGGAGGGAAAATTCACCATTTTGTTTAAATTCTTAAATTTTCTTTTAAAAAAAACTGTGAATCCCAGATCTTGTCATGGGGTTAAAGGAACACCAAATACTCTTACCTACTTGGCCGTATTTTTATTTCGTATCTAAAAGATGGATAGAAATGAATGCAAAAATTGTCGAAATGTCCTCACGCAGGATAATTAATTACATAATTCAGTGAAGTCAGAAATGAAAAGCAAAAGTGTAACGTTACAAAAAAAACCATTCAAATTACATACTAATTTATGTATATTTGTAATGTAACAAGCTCCCAACTGCTGCTCCAACAGCCAAAATTTGCTGCAATAATAAGAATGAAGAAAATGTGCTTTAAAGTCATTTCCAATGCCAGCAGAGAGCACAAAGCGCTCTGTGTAAGGGAAAAGTGAACTTGAACTAATTTGGCCAAAGAATAATGTCAATGCTGACCGCCGCCACTGTGCATTTAGAATGTTAATATACGTTATACGCTTACAATCAAAAATTCCCTTTAAATTTCAACGTGTTATCCAAGTACGAAGCAAACAACAATCATGTCAATAAATTATTTGTAAAATAATAAATTTAGTGTAAATGCGGGATATTAAATCTAAAAATGAATGATGGCTTCAAATTTCCATTGTACAAAAATGAACACTTGTATTTAGATATTATTTATTATATATTATTATAGTTTGTAAAAATACAAATAAATATTTAAAAGGTACTGAAAAATCTACAAATGTGTAGATTTAACGTGATTTTGTGTAATTAATATTATAATTCTCACATATCATTATCCCGTGTGTACTTATAAATAAAAAATAAATAAATACAACGTATATAATAAGTGTGTGAACTTTTATCAAAATTATTAAAATATAATCACCAAATGCTATAAAAAGCAATAATTATAAATTTAATATTCAATATAATATTTTCCGACTGCCCACTTCAGACACCTCCGGTCGCACGCGCATTGTCTCACGTGCGATTTCCTGCTTCTCCCACAGAGCAAAACCGATGGACTCTCGCATGGATTTCCTATATGCAAAGGAAGAATAAAATTGAAAAAAAAATTAATATAACTCTCCATTAAAATGTAGTTTATTGTATAGACAATCACATTAAAAATACACACACATTCCCTTTTTATTCTCGCCATATGCTCATAGCTCTCCTCATATAAGCCTCCAACACACTTGAAGGTCAAGTGTGAATCATAATTTATATATTCTCACAACAATAGATAGATACACAATTTAAATGTTCCATACCTTTTGTAACAAGTCAGCCAACAAAGTTGATTGCGAAAGAGCACCCAAAAAAAAGCTTCCTGAACTGCCATCCACGGATTTCTCAACAGGTTTTCTTGACTCTATGGAGAACTCAGAATTTAAAAGATCGTTTCCTTATCATCAGACGACAATCCTCCGGCGTTGCCCAATTGTCTCTGGATCGCATGCGCCCTTTTTTCACAGCATTTTTTTTTATTAATTAGCAAACTTCTCACCGGCGGCTAAAGTCTGCCATTTCTTGACTTCGTTTGAGCGGCCGCTTTCTTGGTTTCTGGTGATTTTACTGGTTTTGTTTTTTAAATTTCAGCAAAATTGTTGGTTCTCAATTTTAAACCTTTGTTTGACTCTGATAATTTTTTAATTAATTTTGATATTTTTTGCCGTTCAGGTTTTTGAATTATTTTCTTCAGAATTTTGATGAATTCTCTGGTGAATTCTCTGATTGGTTGGATATTCTCCAGAATTGTCCCGATTCCTTTCCATGGTGAAATCTGATTGGTTGTGAATTATATTCTCCAGAATTGTCCCGATTCTTCCTTTTCTTCATGGTGAATTCTGATTTGGTTTTTTTAATTATTTCCCCCAGATTTTCAAGGATTTCTTGCTATTTCGGTGAGTTTGAACTAATTTTCTAATATTGATTTTCATCAGAAATGTGAGATTTTTTGCATTGTCACCACATTTTCCTCCCAAATTGGAGGAATCTCCACTGATTTTTATAGTGGATTTTTCTAAGATCTTCACGATTTCAGCCTCTGAATCCCTGAGTATCGACCAATTTTCATCAAGATTGATTGATTGATTGATGGTGGATGATTTATTTGTCGAAAACAGTTTTTAAAAAAATTGCTGTAGCTGCATGGAAGTTTTGAAACTATAAAGGCGCTCCCAGGAGTTGAGCAATATAGAGGGGGGAATTTATTTATTTTTTGTAAACAAAAATAATAAAATTCTTAATTATTCTCTCATTAGCAAATGCTGTACCCCACAGTTTTGGTGATGTGTTTTTTGGAAAAGATGACGACGATGACCGGGAGGATGAAGATGATAATGACGGCAGCGAGTAATTCCAACACTAACATCTCAATGACTTCGATAAGCTCACTATGGAACCGCATTTTAGAATTCTTGGAGTCCATTCGGACGACTGGCGAAGAAGAAGATGATGATGAACTGGGCATTTCGAAATCTTCGGATTTATTTCCTATTTTTGGAACTTCCGAAATATTCCTTTCAGTTTTAATTCCTCTTTTATTTCCTTCAACCTTGAAACCTTTGGTGACTTCAGATTTATTGATTTCGTTATTTTGACTTTTGTTCTCCATGATTTTAATTTTCTGGATTTCTGGTTGTCTTTCGAAATTAATTTTTTCAATATTCTTCAAAAATTGATTTTTTTAAGATTTTCAAAATTAATATTGTTTCGAAATCAATTTTCTAAATTCGTGATCTTCCAAAAAATAATTTTCCGTCGGAACTTAAACTTCAAACTGCAAATTGATGTGTTAAAACTAGAATATAGCGGGGATTGTCACTATATAAAAAATTAAAACACAAAATTTCAATAAACTTGCAGATGGAATTAATTCAACGATGAAAATATATGCTACGGAATCTCCCAACAACTTTTCTCGACGACACTCAATGCCAGCAACTCCAAGAATAAGAGTTGACTTGAGTGTGTCGAAGCTTTTAAACCAACGTGTAAATTTTTTTGGTCATGCTGTATGCATTCATATGGAAAAATATTGTACACATGCAATTTAATATAATCTGCTTGTTGCCTTGTTAAAATCCTAAAAAGCTTCCCACAGCTCACGTGTACCCAACGAACATTTTGCTAAATTTTTCATTCTTCATCCTTTGGTTCAGTTTTTGTAGCTTTTCGAGATTGCAGCTTTTATGTATATACATGTATAATTTATAATTGCTCCTGTGTAGCCAAATGGATTCCTCATGAACCCACGCGGTTCATTCTTGTTGTAGTTTTTCGAGGAAAAATAACGAGCAATTTTCATATTCTATAGTTTATTGTATTCATGCTAATGGCCGCGTTGATAAAATCCGACATTTGGCTAATTTTTGTCAAACAAATAAATAAATAAATATTAATAAATAAATAATAATAAATAAATAATTATAAATAAATAATAATAAATAAATAATAATAAATAATTAATAATAAATAAATAATAATAAATAAATAAT